>PVJC01007005.1:0-52947 GCA_004026665.1 Murina feae | reverse complement strand
AGGTGTCATCTGAGAACTGCCCTCTTGCAATCTGGGACCCCTCAGGGGATGTTGGAGGGCCAGTTTTGGTCTGAAGGCCAGGCCGAGGGACCCCACTAGGGCATGAATCCGTGCACAGGTATGTTGTCTAGTGTAATAAGCAGTTAAAACCCTGCTGGCTAATGAAGTGATAAGCTTGAAACAACATAAGAAACTGAATGTCTTATGGGAGCCCTAGAGTACTAACTTGTTCCTTTGTAATGTAAGATACCAAGGCTTTAAAATGCTAAGTAATTTGCTAAAGATCACAAGAGGCAGATAAGGACTGAAAGCAGAGTCTTGAGTGCCAATCCAGGCTTCTTTCCATCATGCCAGTGCAACTCACTAGAGTTTATGTGCAGAACACTTGTCCAGGTAATAATGAACAAGAACTAGTTGCACTTCCTGCTTCTCACAGTAACTACAGGCTGTCTTGTTTTCCATTCACCAGGGAAGTCAGTGTTTAATGTATACGATCCTTTTTTGTACAATACCACAAATAATGGTCTTCAAGCACAGAGCACCCCATTTCCATGTCATCATGCATAATACAATGTCCTCTGTATCCAAGCTACTCCAAATACATTTGTCTGAGAGTTGAGCATTCAAGGATATAAGACAATCTGCTAAAACTCTTCTCCAAACTCCAAAAATACTTAAAAGCTATCATCTAAAGACATATGATCTTAGCTACCATCTGGTTGTTTGGTCTGACAGGTGTTTTAGTAAGTTCTGTGTTAATGCTCATGTTCTGTTTAAAGAGGTATTATTTTAAATATTTTCAAAATGGATTTTGACTGCCAAATGATTATAGGGTATGTTGTCTATTGTGAGTTTATAAACAAAACTGAATTTCTTATCCCTTTTAAAAGAGCTTTGACATCAGTATAAAATAAAAATTTTAGATTGGTTGCTATCATATAGGTTAGAACTTTGATGGTGTACAATAGGGACAGTTTAAATTAGCACCTTTTCAAACAATTAGTCTTTAGCAATTTACCTAATATTTTAGTAGGTATAGGGGTAAAACTGATTTTTATATTAAAAATGTTTAATTCTTCATCAAAATAATAACCATTACGTGTGCTAAATATGTCAAACCCAGTCATTCTGTTTGGAGTTAACTTCATTTCACAGACATTTCGATTCATCCAGAGTATGACAATATTTTCCTCAGAAGAAAAAGCTAATGGATATGATTGCAAAATTTTTTTCAAAATATTTTTTTTCTAGCTCCCACTTGGACACCACATGTGTTTTAATTCACTTAAAAATTATTTTGATTCTCAATAGTGTTTTAAAAGTTTAAGATTTTAGAAAATTGAGTGAGCAATTTATCTGTTAATAACATTTCTGTGGACTAAAACTTGGAAAACAAAGAAATATATGTAATATGAATATATATACACATACATATATGATTATATAATACATTCTTATATGATACATTCCCAGTAATCAAAAATAAGATTATTTTGTAAGTCCTAAAGCACTTTAAATCAGTCTTGATATTTGAAATAGAAGATTCATTGGAACTACTTGTCCAGTCATATATTAACTAATACTATAAATCCACAATAATGAAAACAGTATGACCCTGTGCTGCAAAAAACCTATGTATTGGCTTATATTCTCTCTACTGTTAGTAAATCAATTATTTTTTTACATTTTTGTTACTAATATTTAGCAACTTTTCAGATTTTTAAAATAAGCATAGATCAATTAATCATTAAAACTTTTTAAAAGATGTCAAAAAACTTATGACTTCTGAAATAAAAACATTTGTACACTAATCATCCCAGTGATAATTTTATATCAATAGTCTTTCTCTTTTTGAATGTCTTAAATCAGCACCAGTAAAATTTCTTTTTCATAGTATTTCCAGGTCTCATTTTTTGAGTTCTCATAATTATCAGCTCCTGGGTAATTTGGGATTTCTACATCAAATTGAATCATATAAATAATATTTAATCAATATTATCTCCCATGCGCACTAATAACTTTCTTGTTGCTTTTTAATTGTTGACAATATTACAGATGTCCCCCATTTGCCCCCATTGCCTCCTTACCCAGCCTTGGTCCCACCCCAGGCGAAATAATAACGAGGCAAATTTGGAAACTGCATAATCACACTTTGTGGTTTTGTTGATCCTTAGGTGTTACATTATAGTAATATTTTCCAAAATCTCGGCTTTGGAATTCTATAATTGCCTGGCACTATTGATATAAAATTATCACTGGAATGATTAGTGTCCAAATGTTTTCATTTCAGAAGTCATTAAAGGAACCAAAAAATGAAGCTTTCTTTAGGTAAAAATGTAATGCAGCAGAGATTTTCTAAGTTTCCGGAGTTTCATGCATCTACATGTATCGTCATGTATCTCTCCCTGCTGGTACCTTCGGTGTTTCTCTCTCCCATTGTATTAAGGGGTGAAGCTGCTTTTTTGCCTTTTGCCAGAGAACGCTGCCTCCTTTATCATCCCAGTGTGGGCACCCATCCCCCTGCATGGCAACAGGAGAGAGGTAACCCATGCCTGCAGTGGGGAAGGGAGAGCTTTCTAGTTTGCAAGTATCAGGTAAGGGCCTGTCAATTCTAACCTGACTAGTGTTCTCTCAGGAATACTTGGCTGCAAGATAAGAACAAAGCTTTATATAATCCAAATGCACTTTGATAGAATATCAACTGAATTTAGCAACAAAGAGCAACATTTTTAAGGTTCTAAATTTTAGCTGGAGGCAGAGGGAATACCAGAAGGAAAATAAATGAAAGCTGCTCCCAACTTCAAACACTAATCTTTGTAATGCTTTCATTAGCAGTTTAAAAAGAAATGATTCTGACAGTCTGATGCTATGGGATGTAGTTTAACTTCCCAGTCTTTAAACAAACAGGCAAGGTCAGGAATTTCTTTAACTGCTGTTGGGCTTGTAAAATATGTTGTTTGTAAAGGAACTAAAGTAGATATACAAGCAAGAGATTAGCTGGTGAACTGCTCATTTAGTTCCCTCAATAAAAGATAAGTATCTGCTATATTCACAGTGAAAGGGGAGATGAAAAGTTCTTTCTCATGAAACTGTCCCCTTAGGCCTGGTGTAAAGTCACCATTTTCACTTTTAAACAAACACAGTATACAAAGAGTTTGGACTAGACCACAGAGAAGCTGCAATGGGAATGGCATGCGGGTGAATCTACAGTCTCAATCGACAGCAAGGAAGCAGGGAGAGGAAGGAAATAAGCAAAGATGTCGTAAGCTGAGTCTAACAGAAAAACTGTATGTGTAGCAAACCAAAACACATAATTCAAAGACCAGGCAAGTCTGTAAAGAGAAAAATAGGAATAATCAAGATCATGCCCTCAACACCAGTACTCTAAAAGATACCCTACCCGGAGGTCTGGCTTTGAGAACAGTCCTACCTGTCAGACACAATGTGGGTTTTGTGGCTATCAGGTCAATGGTATTATGGGTATACAAATGGGCTGATATGTAGCAGAGTTCCTAATTACACAGTCTCCATACGATTTCAATCTTAAGGAGGAGACAATGTCCATTACTTATTATTTTAATATATCGTAATTCTAAGCTGTTTTAACCTTATCACAGTGGCAAGCTTTTCAAAGCTCATTTCCAGCATCTTTGTTTTCCTTCTGGTGTTTTCATCAAGTATTCCTGATTGACAAGTTCCTTTGGGACACCTGGCCTGCCCTTTCTACTATCCCAAGGGAACCCCCCAGGCACGTTATGTCCGACTCACAAGCGTACTCCACCACTGTGACAATTTCTTGAATTTCTTCTGCACAATATGAAAGTATCCCACTATTACTTAAAGGCATGGGAGGGTCTGCGTGTGGTGGAAGGGATGGATGCAAAGCATTTCTGGCAGAAGGAGCATAGTTCATTCAATCCATAGTTGGGAATGCTAATGAAGACATTATTCAAAGTCGTTGAGCACCTTTGGGTATCAGCCGCTGTTATTTAGGCCAAATCATAGATGAAACAAAGGGACATGATGATGAAATAACTGGCACAGAATCACATAGTAGGTGAGGTCATTGGGAAAGAGCAGTGAATTACTCAGAATTACTTATATCTGAAGAAATAAGGCGCCACCAGGGCAACAGAGGAGGATAACTGGGAGTGATTTTGAGGCTGAGCTGATGCAGAGTCCTGAATACCAGATAAGATGGCACTAATACTTTTATTCTACAAGTATTAAAGGTGGTTTCAAGCAAGCTGAGAAAAAAAGGTATTCTGCAAGGTAAACTTGCTTTAGCCACAAAATGTGCTCTAATTTAATGTCTAAGTGTTCTAAGCTCATGAGCAATGATCTTATACCTATAATATAAATATCTAATTATGGCTAATTACTCATTTTGTTTTGGAAAGATCAAACCCTAATTTATGAACAACCAGTTGACAACACTTTTCCACTCCAGGTTTTTCAGGAGAGGTCCAATTTCTTTATTTTCTTTCATTTCTGTAGATTTCAATCATTATAAACGTTGAATAAGCACTAGTAGATGTTTGTCTTTATGTATTTGTGGTTACTTTTGGGGTTCCAATCAAACTACTAGGAAGTCTGCTTTTCTGAGAGAATATACATTGGATATAGACACTCAACACCTCTTTCTAAACAGCAATGGTTAGAAAAAGGGTTATAAAAATATGAATGTGGCTGATTTTAACACAAACCCTCACATCACTGCTAAAAAAAATAATCATTACATGATTTCAAACTTTAGTTGTTAGAAAATAGTTTCCTTTTGGATATAAGCCTAATATGCTATACCTAGAGAAATATTTTTATTAGTACTATATCAATAGAGAGGTATATGTACTCAAACTAGAAAATATGTTTATCTCCATTAAGTTACTTTTAGAAATTCCAGATCAGCCATTAGACAATCCAGAGTAGCAATGCTAAAACCATTTTGCAAGAAGACTCTGCATTCGATTGTGTTATTCCTGTTTCCCTGACAACCTGCCAGCGTTCATGACCTAACCATACATATTCCCAACAGTGTCACAGGATAGGTTTAAAGAATGTAAAGGGCTCTTTTTTGCTGGGCTGTTCTCTTCATGAGAATGGACTCACCCATCAACAATCTGTTCATCAATGTTCTTTCAATGCCCAAATGTGATTTAACCTTTGGTAACCAATTTTCAGATAATGTCACACTGGATTATAGTTAGAAAGTAGCCGTGTAACTGTGATGCGACTGATGTCCAAGGACTCTGAAGAAGCAGCTGCTTAATACACAATGGTTGGCTTCTTCCACCTACTCGTATGTCCCTAATTTATTTAAAACATTTTTAACTTGTACAACTAGTACAAGAAGGGCAAAATAATATTCACTGAAATGTGTCCCAACAGGTATTTAAAAACTGAACAGGTTTTTACATAATCACCCAAGTTATTTTAAGGCATTAATGCAACACATTTAACTTTACATAATAGAACACTAATCTTTGTCGTTTCTCAAGTCCAGAGAACCAGACAATACACTGCTCCTGCATATTTGTAAATGGCTAATGCATCAAGTTATTTTCAATGATTTAAAAAAAAACAAAACTTTTTATGTTTTGAATTACTTGCCGAAAAGAAAGAGAAACATGTTTGCTTTCCGTTGGCTCAGAATTTTATATTAAAGGTGTCTATCATGCCAGCAATAGGCAAAGTGGTTCAGTTTACTCAAACATGTAGGCTGTGTGTTGTTAATCAATGGCATTTTATTGATTTTTTTTTTCCCAGAGAACAAACCAACACAAAGCATTATAGACAAAAATAGGGCACTGGACAAAAAGGCATTACCTGAAAGGAAATAATGTTATACTAGTGCCATTTAACCTTCCCTTGTTTGCAGCCATGGCAATAAAATGAAGGAATAGCTAAACATGTATCTTTCAGGGGGAAAAATCTCACATTTGAATGCTCTGTTTTTAAAATGTTTTAATATTTTTTTAATTGGGAAAAATCAATGACGTTAAAATGTTATCATTTCACTGTTATACTAACATGACAATCCTGATTGTTTCTTACACTGCTTTGTAGTTCCTGCCCTTGAAATTAACAGGGCCTTTCCCTCTAGGCTTTTAATAAATGTTCCAGTATGAATCAGTTACCTATCTACCTACCTAACTACCTACACTTTTATCAAAGAGTAAAAATGATGACAACAACAAGAAACTGAAAGGCACATAGGAAGATATTACTTTCACTAGATGAAGTTCTAAAACTCCACAGGCAGATAATCATTGATTTCTTCTTTAAAGACTTTTAAAAACATGGGCTCAACACTCTGGAGACAGATTTATGAAGATCATAGTAGAAAGATTACTTCCTGGCCATCTCTTGGTGTACTGAAACATACATGTCAGTACAGGAACACTGGACAATCTAGAATTCTGAGTGTTTGCCATTATATTTGTGTTTCCCATTCTCTGATACTTTCTTTAAACCCACCTACCCCTAACTCATCCACATTTCAGCTATGTCTTTTATTTTTGCTTTCTTCTAGTAAATGATTTAAAAAGTGGTGGTTTTTTCTTCAAGCCCTCTGCCAGGTCTGTCACTACAGACACCAGAGAATCTGGTTGTCCTCCTTGAGAAGAGCCACCCAACTAGAAACAGCACAAGCATCTTTGTGTGGTGAACTGTGGCTAAAAGGCTCTCTTCCATTTCAGGTACTAGTAGCGTGTAGTTCAGTTGAACAGATTTACTGAGAACTTCATACATTCCAGGCACCAAGCTGGATATGGAAACATATAAGAATAGTTTCATGCATTCCCAAAACAGAGTTATGTCAGAGTTGACATCTCATCTTAAGTGAGATTAGTTTCTAGAGAAAGCACATTTGGTACATACAGACAAAATTATCCTTGTAAAGTTCTTTAATCATCCATGAAATCCTGTATACAGCATTTTATACATGATCGCCGCCCTCATGATTGTGCATTCAATTTGTCAAAACTGCTGAGCAAAACTCAAGGAAGAATAAAAAACAAGTTTTGTGGAAATGACTGGTCAACATTTTCTGTTCATAATTATTAAATTATTAAGTGAATGGGGACATGGTGGAGAATTTTAAAGAATCCCTGCTTACCCACATCTTCACTCAATTCTATTTTAATATTGAACCTCACTTCTTTAAACAAAAGAAGGATTTTATGAGATTTCCGACATGATAATATATTTCTTTAAAAGCATCTAACTTAAATAGCACATAAACATTACCAATTGTTGTTTGCTGGATTTGATCGAAATCTTTATCAGATCTGTGTTTGGAAAATACAGAGAAAATCTGGTCATGTGCTTCTTTGTCTTTTCATACTGGTGCCACTGTGGCTCCACTTAATAACCATCACGCTCAGGCTGTGAACTCTGGCTGCTAGAGGTCAAGTCCTGTGTCCTTCCTTAGGGGAGTTAGACTCTAAAATTGACATCTTAAGTTTAACTGCACGTTAAAACATTGCTATGGTTATTGAGAAAAAAACTAGGCCAGATTGAGACTTCAGTGAAGACTTTATAGAGTGCATGGAGCGTATGTAGAATCTTAAAGGATGAATAAATTAGACCAGCAGAGAAAGGAGAGGATATTTGAGATGGTGCTAAGGGTAAAGATATGTCACGAAGCACCATGGATTGTGGAGAGACCACCGCATATTCCAGTGCTATTGCAGTCTAAGACCCACAGGTATAGTTAGCTAAGAACTGGATCATGGGGGCCTAAATGGTATATGTTAAAGATATTGGCCTTTATTATATAGATCTTATAGAGACATTTAGTGATTTTCATTGGGTGAATGGCATGGCTGGATTTTCACTTAAGATATATTTACTTTTCTTTACCTGCAATAAAGAGGCAATGTAATTATAAGTAAAAAGACTAGTTGGGAGGAGACAAACCTTGACTTAGTGCAGTGATGACAAGAAATGGAGAGGAAGAACAGAATTAAGAACGATTTGGAGTTCATTTGAAACCTGGCATGGATTCACTTGAGGTGAAGTTGATGTGAATGATGTCCAAAGCCTGTGTCTTACTGAACTAGATGATGAAGGTATCCTTGGAAAGGAGAATCGAGCAGGTGCAAATGTTGCACGTGGGCTTTCTGTGGGTTATCTGAGAAAATTTGATATATATGACACTAAATACCAGGAAACTGGCTAAGGTAGGGAATACAGATTCAAGAGTCCTCAAACTATGAGTAAAATAGTTAAACTCCTCAGAGGACATGCAGAGAATGAGGTCACAGTGGGTTAAGGACATCCCAGGGAAAACACCTGCTAAGGGGTGGGCAGCTTATGAGTTGTGGTAAGGCAGGGAGAGATACACAAGGGACAGTAGGGGGCAAGGGAGCTTGGGAGCAGCAGAAAGATGGGAGCTGAATGACAGTGCAGTCTTAGGCTTACCTGAGACTTGCCCACAGATTCACTGGACAGAGAAGGCAGGCCACAATCGGCTGAGCAGTGCATGTGAATTGAGGGAGCTAGTGTAGACACTTTTTCAAGAAGTTTAGGTAAGGAAAGGTTAGAGTAAGAGCCACTGTGGTGCTTGATTTTGTTTTAGGATGGGAAAATTTACTTTCAGAAAAAAAGATATGAAATGAGATCTGTTATTTTTCTCTGTGTGTTTTTCCCGCTAACACTAATCAGTAGTGGCCGTCTGAACACAGGTCAAGAACACTGTGGCGTCTGTACAGCTGAGTGGGGTAAGGAAGAAGCAGTGATTGCTGATGAGTGTCTGCCGCAAGCAGCAGAGGGGAGTGGTGGAGTGGATATCTGGATTGGCCTTCCCTTTACAGGTTTGCCCAAATGTCTGGGGTTATTCACACAGGAGGTGCATATCGGACATTCTGGAAAACATTACAGCTTCCTGATGTAAAAGAAAAGGACAACTGAAGAACAAGGTAATCAAGGAGTTACTGTGAGCAATCAACTGAGCTACTCTAGAAATAGGCTTCCCTAGGATCTTCTAAATTTGTTACTAGAATATCAGAGAAACAGAGGTATGAAAAATAAGGCATTATTTCCCTAATTAACAATGTGTTTGAAGGACTTTCTGAAAAAGGTAAAAAAGAAAGAGGACACTGTCATTTATTTAGGACATTCATTCTTTCTCTCTCTTTCTCTGTGTGTGTATATGTGTGTGTGTGTGTTTACTAGAGGTCTGGTGCACAAAGTATGTGCATGGTAGGGTCCCTAGGCCTGGCTGGAGATCAGGGCCAATCGAGGCCTTCCGGCTCCAGGCCCAGGCCTCCCTTCCCCAGTTGCTTCCTTTGTTCCGCACTGCCCACTGGTGGTCAGCACACATCATAGTGAGCAATAGAACTCTAGGTCTCCCTGTCAAACTCCTGCAGGAACACTTAGTAGATTAACCTTTTATATAGAGAGAAAATAGATTTCAGAGAGGAAGAGAGAGGGATAGAGAGAAACATCAATGATGAGAGAGAATCATTGATTGGCTGCTTCATGCACACCCCCCTACCAGGGATTGGGACTCCTGCATGCTCCCCACTGGGGATTGAGCCAGAAGCCCAGGCATGTGTACTACCCAGGAATCGAACCTTGACCTTATGGTTCATAGGTTGATGCTCAACCACTGAGCCACACTTGTTGGGCTAACTATTCATTTTAATTGTTCCTCTTGCTTATTTTTAAAAGCTGTACTCCCCAGTGTGGGAGGACTTGCTTTGACTACGCAATGCAGTGGAAGATGCCCATATTCAGCAAGTGACTGTCCTATAATTCACGTTCTGTTCATTCAAATTAATTACACACCATTTTATAAAAGCTACTCTATAATCTCAAAATAAAAGTGTTCTAGATGAGCTATTATTATAGCTAGCAAACTTTTTGAGGACTAAGCTGATAGGTTTGATTTAATACATATATTAAATAATATGTTTAACACTTCCCAAATCAGGAGAATAAAACCTATTGATAGAAACAAATGGTACATCATGCTAAAAAAAAAAAAAAATCAGAAAATTTGAAATTCTTTTCTTATACCAAAAATCAAGTGGACACTATTTGAGTGCAGGCTCCAGTTTCTCTCCTTAACAAATCATTACTATCACAGGTAAAAAAAAAAAAAGCAACAAACTAGTTTTACCCATAATCCCATTTTTTTATTTTTTTATAACAAACACATTTTAATTGTTTCCTAATAATCTTAAATATATTATACCTTGTTCTCTGAAGCCTGTGGGAGGGCAAAGGAAACAAAGGATGGGCAAATTAGCTATAATTGGAAGTTGTTAACTTGGTCATTTAAATTGCTAATCTGTTTCCAAGTAGGCTCATTTGTAGATAACTCATCTCTAGCTGCTGAACTTGGCTTTTCTAACCCTTGCTTATAATTGGAGAAGAATGGAACGAGTTGTCATTTACTCTCCGTTTACTTCGTTTCAGAAATAAGTAATGGTCAACAATGTCTAGACCCACTAGAATTGGGAGTCAGTTTTTTATATCCACCCAGTGAAAGGGTATGATCATAAAATGACGGGATTGAACGTGTGTTTAATTAACTTTCAAAGAAATCCATGCAGATGTAGATAATGCAATTGGGGTTCGAAAATTCCTGAATAAATTTCCCAGCAAAGGCATACAACATATATGCCTACCCAGCAAACCTATAAAGGAAATAAAATATAAAATTTGCTTTTTCTTTTTAAAATAAACCTTATGTGATTTAAAATCCCATAATAATGTAAGGTAGAAATGTACAAAGCTTGGCTTTCTTTCTGAGTCACTTGTAGAAGAGAAAATTTCTAATGATTTTGGAGAATCATATCCACAGCACAAAACATTGAATATTCAGAGATATAACATGGGAAATATATGCTATACAATTTGAATTGATATAATTTAGGTAATAATTCTGCCTAGACTTTAAGCTTATGAGAAGACCTCTATTTTTCCCTAAGAACTCTATCTTCAGGATTTACAACTTACTCATTATTTCACTATTTCACTTAATGGCAAAACAAGATAAATGTTCTTATAGTGGTTTTGATCCTCCTTCAAAAGATTGAATATTGTCCTTAAATAACAATAAAACATACACCAAGTATTTTCCTGAAATATAGAGAAGTTGGGGCAAGAAACTCCTACTCTATGTTATTTCTATTTCAGCCCATCCTGAAGATATAAACACAAAAGTCAGACCTTTAGGAAGTATTATCTCTGATCAATTTTGTGTAACTTACACGGGGAGAAATGATATGAAGAAGATGGATCCAATAAAAAAGTGTCAAAACACTGTTCTAATATTAATATGCAAACGACATTTATCAATATGTCCATTAATTTTTGAAGAAAAAACATTACTCCTTCACCAAGAAAGTCTGACCCATTTTCACAGTAGCTTTTTTTAAAATACCAAGACTAAGCACAGACAGCACAGGTATAACCATGCACTTCACAGGATCACAGAGGGGAAGTCCTTTCTGCTTCCTGCTGCCTTCTCAGTTCAAACATTAGGAAGCAGAATAGAGAGGTCACTCAAAGAAATGTTATTTTGGGTTAAGTGAACAATGGTATTAAAAAGAATAAATATATAAGCAATACGATGCCTATCTTCGACAGCCCCTAAGCTATTAAAGTTTACTAAAAAAAAAAAAAATAGCAATAAATTACATTTTAATAGCTTCCATTAAATACTGTTTTTCATCAGTTTCCAGATTTAATGTCTTTAGTATTAAAAAATAATACAGTCTTTAATTATAATGGGAAAATTAGGTATGTCCAACCCGGGTGGGGAGTGGGGGAGACTGATTTTTAACTGATTATGCCAAGAATTCTGTACAGTTTCTGATAATGTTAATGCATTGATTTATCTAAATGTAGATGATAAAAACAATAGTACTTTCATGCCTGAGATGTACATTTCTTTCCAAATAAATACCCTCATATTGAAACTGATCTAAAAATCTGTATCTTTTCTACAAGATATTCATTAAGTTTTAACTAAGATACTTTTTTTCTTCCTGACAAAGATGATGATATTAGGTACAGGTGACCAAGAAGAACTTACCGATCTAGAAAATGCTGATAAGGATTTAGAAAAAAAAAAAATCTTATATTTTCAAAATTGACAATTTAAATTAAACCTCAAAATCAAAGACCTTTAAACAAGAAAATTTCAAATGCCATAAGACATCTTAATTTACTTTCATATGCTTTCTTCCCATCGCCATAGTGAGGGAGGCAGGAATTATGCTATAAAAAAACAATCAAGGCACTATCACTTTAAATGAATATACCTTAAAGGCTGCACACTAAGGAGGGAATGTTAAGAAAAATAACACATGTAGCTAACCGGTTACATATTATGGCGAAAAACTGCACCCGAGTGGGTAGGTGTGATGTTCAGACAGGCCTGTTGCAGCCTGGGGTGTCACCTCACTCTAATACAAACATAGATATCTGTGGAGTGGACACCTGGATTCAAACACGGCTCCCCGCATTCCCCAGGCGGGCAAATCCACTAAAAACTTGGGTCTTTGGTTATTTTTCGTAATTTGTAAGACAGAAAAAAATGAAAGCTTTAAGAGAGAGAAGCATGTGAAAGAATTTAAACCTGTGCATGGAACAAATGGGTGACTAACAAAGAAGTTGTCTCTACAGTTGAGGGATGGTCGATGCTGCTCTTGGGGAGGCTAATTTATGTCCAGAGAGAAGAGGCCTGAGGCCCAGGGAAGTAGCCTCAGAGAAAGTGAAGTTATCTGAGCGTCGAAATCGGAGCAAGGGAATTTTATTTCAAAACCAACTACAAACATAATTTCTGCGTCTTCAAAACTGATTAGCATGGTGGACTGTGGCATGAATTCATACAGCAGTTCTATTTAGAGCAAAAACTGATCACTGCTTTCAGGGAAAGCGTGTTTAAACTGCCAAGTTAATCAAGGTGCATCATGCAGTGCATGTAAATGCAAACTCATTTTTCATATCCAGCAATTCGGGTTATTATATTTATGACTAGAAGCCCGTTGCAGGAAGATTCCTGCAAGAATAGGGCTTCCTGAGCCAGAGTGAAGCCGAGGCAGGCTTCACTCCCTTCTCTGCTGCCTCACTCTCCCCCATCTCTGCTGCCTCGGCTCCCTGCCCTTCTCTGCTGCCTCGCTTCCTCCCATATCCTCCCCTCTCTGCTGCCTTGCACCCTCCCATCTCCTCCTTTCTCTGCTGCCTTACTTCCTCCCATCTCTGTTGCCTCGCTCCCTCTCTTCTCTGCCACTTGGCTCCCTTCTAGGCTGTCTTCAGTCTTCGCTATGCACCTGTGCATACAAATTAACCGCCATCTTGGCTGGGTTAATTTGCATATAGTCACTCTGATTGGCTGGTGGGCGTGGTTTATGTGTCTCAGAGTAATGATTAATTTGCATATTACTCTTTTATTACATTAGATTAACCAGTTTGTGACAGTACACTTTCTTGCTGCTTTAGCAAATTTCCTCATAGCTAAACTTGCACGTTTTACAACAAAACCTGACCATAATTCCTTGGCCTTTGTTAATAATTAAAAGGAAATATTTGGTTTCTTTTGCACACGTATCCTTTGCTAAGAAATATATAATATTGGTAGTTATTACTTTATATATTAATTGGTAAGTAATACTGTTGCCTTAAAATTTTTGGTATAAAATTTAAAATGTAAAAAGTTGAAAAAGATCCAAATAGTTTTCATGCAATTTTTTTGAAATGTGAAACTTGTTCTATAAAATTAGTTCACAGATCAAAATTGAAAATATTTTATAGAAAAAAATCTTACATTTATAAACTACTAATAAAGATACAAAATGTGGACTACAGGAATTTCAGTAGTGTAGATGGGTTAACTGCACATGGAGATGGAGAGGGAGAGGAAGAGATATGTGTTCCAGGGCAGAAAGCCAGTTCATAATCATACCAGTTCATAATGCTTGTCATTACAGATGGTAGAATATCTTCCTGTGTACTTAGGGAATGATTAAAATTTGATCATTGCTTAAAACAGTATTTTCTCAAGAGAAGAACATATAAATATTGACTCAGATAAGATGCATAAAATAAAATGAACAGAACTTCTTTGGACTGGTCCTATAAAAGGATAATATGCAAATTTACCCTAATGGTGGAATGACTGGGAATGACCAGTCGCTATGATGCACACTCACCACCAGGGGAAAGATGCTCAATGTAGGAGCTGTCACCTGGTGGTCAGTGCACTTCCACAGGGGGAGCACTGGATCAGCCAGAAGATGGCTCATGGCTGACTAGTGCAGCGGTGCTGGTGAGAACCTCTCCTGCCTCCACGGCAGTGCTAAGGATGTCTGGCTAATGGCTTAGGCCCACTGCCTAATATTGGACATCCCCTGAGGGCTCCTGGGCAGCCAGAGAGATGTCTGACCGCCAGCTTAGACCCAATCCCCCAGCGAGTGGGCCTAAATCAGTAGGTGGACATCCTCCAAGGGGTCCCGGACTGAGAGAGGGCACAGGTCAGGCTGAGGGAACCCTCCGAGTGCACGAATTTCCATGCACTTGGCCTCTAGTGTATATATAAAAGAAGATGTTATCTTTACTAATGACCCAGTCACAGCTAATGATTTTATGGCTAACCAGAGGTCTAAGCAGTTATGTTAAACTTACAGAACAGCTTTGCGGCACCTCATGGTGGTTTTATTCTCAGCTGAGTCATTTAAAATGTGGTTATTTTAATGAACTATGAAATGATACAATAAGATCCTCTCAAGCATGAGGCACACTGTGTGACTTACTTCATGGTGATAGGATTTAAGAAGCCAGGACTCAATTTGAAAATTTAAATAAATAAGGAATTAAAATTTAAGACCCAACCAAAATTATCAGAAATACTGACAAATATAATTTGTAGAGAGAAAGAAGACTTGACTGTGTATCTTTTTTTTTTCTTTTTAATTCTCACCCGTGGATATTTTTCCATTGATTTTTAGAAAGAATGGAAAAGAGAGGGAAAAACAGAGAAGAAATAGATGTGAGAGAAATACATGGATTGGTTTCCTCCTGCAGGAGCCCTGACCAGCGTCCTGGCCCTGGGGAGGAGCCTGCAACCAAGGTACATGTCCTTGACTGGAATGAAGACTACGACCCTAATGTCTGCAGGTCAATGCTCTATCCAAACCGGGGAGGGCTTGACTGCATCTCTTTCTAAGAATAAACCTTTTCCTTAAAAAATATATTGGCCAAAATTGGGTTATAGTCCTATTGCTAAAGAATTTCACTAAGAGAAGGTGAATAATCATGGTTGGCTTATACCAATCAGAATTTACCCTCAAGGAAGGGAAAACATTCTTCTCTCTGAGTTGTCAAAACCCAAATACAATATGAGTTCTATAGGCAAAGGAAATGGGAGACATGCCTCTAAGTAGGCGAGTGGCATATGCCACTCAGACTCTGCTGTTCGTGATCTGCTTTAAAGTTGCCTCAAAGACAATCTGGTAATAGGAATCCCAGTCCCTCAAATTACATTCTCATTGGGAAAGCAAATTTACCATATCAGAAGTTAGTCAATTTTTAACATGTATTTATTTTAAAATAACATACTAAACCCATTACAATTTAAATATGTATTTATGAAAAATAACTCATTTACAAAATTTTAAAAAGCAAAAAGTATTATTTTTATATTTTTTATGTATCTTAAAATGGCAGGCTTTAATGAAAGAAAGTCTGATTCTCACTTTGATTCTCCCTTGTGTATGCCATTTTGGATGAAGAATATACAAATAATCTAACTTCATACAGATATGTAGTTGGAAAAGGGAGGAGTAATATAATAAATAGCCTTTCAATATTCTTTGATACTACACCAGAAGTTGAAAATCAATTTTTAAAAGTTAAGTTGGAATGTGGATCTGAAACTTTATCAATATTTTTGATAAGTTCCATATTTTTATTATTAAAATAAATTGGTGTATTTTGCACTTTGAATGGATTCTTTGCCCATGAATAATTTTGTAATATCCTGCATTGGTTATTTGAAAATAATGGTTTGTTGATTAATCAGATTTTCCAAATGTTAATTAATTTCATTGAATAATATCTAGAGTCATATTCAGTACTACCAACCATCCATTGCTTAAGAAAAGTCTTCAAGTACTAGGAAGCTGATAAGCTCACAAAGACGGAGACAAGTTTTCCAAAACGGAAAACATACAAACTCAAATTTTACCAATGACAAAACTGTCAGTTGTCTTCCTCAAAATGACAAACTCACTTTGTCTATTTTCAAGAAAATGTCTGAAAGTACCTGTCTAAATAATCACAGTTTGTCAATCGTTTTTCAAGAAAAAGTGGTGTTAAGCATGGGAAAGGCATCTAGTTTAGCTCCCAACTCAACTGCCAGGGCTGTGCCTCCGGCAGCAGCCACACTTCAGCATGCAGCCAAGGGCTTTAAACGCACTTCCTATTTTGTCACAGGAAACACTGAGATGTTTACTCAAGGTTAAGAATTAATAAAATTCATACTTTTACTACCCTGTTTCCCCGAAAATAAGACAGTGTCTTATATTAATTTTTGCTCCCAAAGATGCGCTAGGTCTTATTTTCAGGGGATGTCTTATTTTTCCATGAAGAAGAATATAGTACACATTTATTGTTGAACAAAAAAAAAAAAAAAAAAGGAAATTTATTACCTGTGTGTCCACACAACGTGGTGCAGGCTCTCTGATGAAAAGAGACCTCGCACTTCCTTCTGCTCTGGCTACGCTGTGGCTAACAATGAGCTGCGCAGCGGCGCCTGCTGCTACAGCCCAGAGTCCAGAGCTACGGTAGCTACGGGGGGGGCTTATTATTGGGGAGGCCTTATGTTCGGGGGAGGCCTTATTATCAGAGAGGTCTTATTTTGGGGAGGTCTTATTTTCGGGGTGATGCCTTACATTTCAGTGAGAGGCAAACTGTAAGTAGGTCTTATTTTCGAGGGATGTCTTACTTTTGGGGAAACACGGTACTTCATTAAGGATGTGAAGGGTGTTTTTTGTTTGTTTGTTTGCTTGTTTTACACTAACAATGACCACTACAGTTTGGTGCCACCACCCTGATTCATGCTAAGGTGACTCTAACATCATTAGCTTTTGCACCATCGGCGCAAGTGTTAACTACGTGGATAAGGTGAACAATGTCTCCATATTATTAGAAAAAAACAGTTTGGCTTTCCTGGCTCCTTGAAAGGTTCGCAAATCATACTTTAAGAGATGCCATTAGGCAATTATAACAAGTAAATGAGTATAGTTTTATTCGGCAATGCTAATATTCAAATCTTAAATCCTTAAATATTGAGAAGAAAACGCACACCACCCCCCTTCAAATTATACATGCCTATTTGTTAGGACTGCTGTTAGCAAAAACAGAGTTTAAGATTTATGGACAAGCACTCCCTGTGTGAGTATGAAAGAGTATGAGAAAGATGGCAGAGTGTGGGAGCAGAAGAGGGAGAGACCACACACTAAACAGACACTTTCCAAAAACCAGTGGGAGAAGTTTTTAAAGCCTGCTCAGTGCCATGCATTGCCCTGGTGCATTCATGATGCTTCTGTTATTTGCTTTATAATAGGAACATCATGAAATCCAAATAACTTCAGAATTATGAAAGTCTGCACATAAAGTGACTACACCTCACCAGAAGTTAATTTCTGTTTCCAGATGTATGAAGGCAAGTGTGGAAATACACGCAGTCAAAGTCAGAAGTCTCCTTTTGGCAAAAGAACAATCTGTAGGTCTGAATGCTGAGGAACAGGGACAGGACCGCTGCAGGGTGCGGATGGAGTGTTAGGGGCTGCCTCCCTCTGAAGCTGCCACCCTGCATTGTTTCTGCACATCTATGAAGGGGACACCCCATTCTCGGTGAGGTAAGCAATAAAGCAGACTACTCAGGACTTCGACCTTCCTGAGAATGCAATAATCGGGTCCAATTACAACTTACCATTATGCTTACAAAACATGTGGTCTCCATATCAATTGAAAACATAAGACAACTAGATAGATATGCCAACTGGCCAGTCCGCTTCAGAAACACAGAGACAGATGGAGAGAAGAAAGAAAGAGACAGAGACAGAGAGACAGAGACAAGACAATAGACACGTTGAAAGAAGAGAGAGGCAGCCCAGCTACTGTGGCTCGGGGGTTGAGCATCTACCTGTGAACCAAGGTCTCCATTCAATTCCCTGTCAGGCAGGGCACATGCCCAGGTTGCAGGCTCGATCCCCAGTAGGGGGCGTGCAGTAGACAGTGATCAATGATTCTCTCTCATCACTGATGTTTCTCTCTTTCCCTCTCCCTTCCTCTCTGAAATCAATAAAAAATATATATTTAAAAAAAGGAGAGACAAAGAGATCCACACAGATGGAGACCGGCAGAGCGAAGAAAGAGGGAGACGGGAGAGAAGTGAACATAGCAACAGGCACTTCAAACTACCAGAGAAGTGACAGAGGGAAGCTTTATATTTCAAGATTACACCTGTTCAGTGCAAATTTGCGATGATCAATATTAATTTTGACATACTGAATACTGCAGAGCCCAATAATCTATTTTGTCTTTTTAATTTTAATATAAATTGGTCTTTCGTGTACAGAACCATCTTGAAAAGCACTTGCGCAAATCTCATGAGAGTCTTCTCGCTTTTGTTCAAGAGCAGCCACAGTGATTGACAACATGCCCACTTATCCCCAGTTGCATACGTCAGCCCTCAGAGGGTCTACCTGTGCATCCACGAGGCTACAGTTCACCTGGGCTGCATTAAGGAATTTATCTGATCTGCCGGTCGAGTGTCAGTTTTAACGGGTTGTCTGTTGCCAACACAGCCATTTATCAAGGTCACTTTCTTTGTTGTTTAGTTAAGCCTCACCCGAGGATATTTTTCCATTGATTTTTAGAGAGAGTGGAAGAGATAAAGACAGACAGAAACGTCAATGTGAGAAAAACACATCCATCGGTTGCCTCCTGCACATGCCTCAACCAGGGCGCAGGCCAGGGAGGAGCCTGCAACCAAGGTGCGTGCCCTTGACTAGAATAGAACCTGGGACCCTTTGGTCTGCAGGCCAACACTCTAGGGCAACCCAGCTAGGGCATCAGGGTCACTTTTTAGGATGACAAACATGAGATTTAAAGCTTGACCCAGTTTCTAGGTATTGAATGTCTCCTTTAGAATCCAGGGGATCAGCACAAGTTTTCATAAACACTCATGCAAGTAAACGCGCTTTGCCACAGCCCCTGCTACTTGTGAATTGCTAACTTCAGCTGGTCTTCTCCGAGGTCTTATAATGGGATTTGTTCTGATTCCCTGGAACTGCTTCATACATGCCATCTCCTCTCCTACGCAGGGGGCTCCAGAGCACACTGATTTCTTTAGGGAACAAAAGACAACAATGTATTTCACATCCATACATTTACTGAACTAATAACTCCCAGCCTCAGGTTTGTGTACAGGACCCAGGGAGCCCCACACCCTGGCAGGTTCAACTAGAGGCAACTCTGGGTTTTTGCTAGAAAAGGTAGAAAACAATTTCATTGGATTTTCTAACATAAAGTATAACTCTTCCAGGTCCCATAAAAAAATGGAAAGAGAGAGTTTTATTTCTAATATTCTAATGTTTGATTTCTAATGTATAGCCTGTGGCTCTATAGGAACTAACAAGAATATACTCCTTAAACTTGTCAGTTACAGAGACGAAAAAATTGCCCCCTTTTACATTTTTAAGCCAGATTTGAGTTCCTATCACTGGAAACCGAAAGAGCGCCAGCTAATGCATCCTTCCTGAACTCTGCTCCCTAAGGCTTCTCAAGTGGAATTCCCATTTGGCACACCAATGCCATCCGCGCGCAGTCTGGATTTGAGCCACCGGACAACTTGATCCCCCCCAAACGCTGTGACCTCAATCTCATTTTACGCACCACTGTTTGAAAAAGCCAGGAATGTTGAAACGGTGCTCACGACATTGCTTTTCCCTGGAGTAAGTTCCTGTGTAAATTCTGCTTGTTCTTAAATGAGACACTGCAGAAAATGCAGGTCCTTTTTAAAATCTTCCCACCTATCCTCCTCTCGGGACACCTTAGAGTTTCTCCTTAAAAACTATGGGTCTTTATGGTATACAGACAGAAGAATTATTTAAAGTAAATTCTATACAAACAATCTAATCTAATAAAAGAGTAATATGCAAATTGACCGCCACTCCGAGACACCTAAGCCACGCCCACCAGCCAAGCCATGCCCACCAGCCAATCAGAGCGGCTGTATGCAAATTAACCCAGCCAAGATGGAAGCCGGCAGTCATGGAGCTAGAGCAAACAGGAGGGTTCCGTTGCAACTGCCTGCCTAGGCCGGCTGGGCCTCTGCTCTAGACAACAATGTTTCAATTATAGAAGCCACGAAGCAGAAGCAAACAGGAGGCTTCGATGCCTGCCTAGGCCTCCGCTCAAGGTAACAAAGTTTCAATTATAGAAGATAAATAAATCCCAGAAACCTGATTCCAGCCAGCCTCACTGGGACGTTGGGTCAATGGGAGCTGTGGACAGCCTGAAAATGGCCCTCAGCCCCTCAACAGGCTGGCCAGGCACGTCAGCAGGTGGACATCCCCCAAGGGGTCCCAGACTGGGAGAGGAGGAATAGGAGAAATAAAAAGAAGAAACAGTTCTAAGTTTGGGGGGAAAGGGAGTTTATGAGATTGGTGACAGATTGTCCAGTGGTTGAAATGGCTTAATGAAGATACAGTAACAAAAACTAGGCCTTCTAAATCATGTGCGATTGTTACTCTGCCATAATCATACCAGACCATTAGAATTAAAATTATTTTAGGAAACAAATGGATGGAGTTGCCAATAGAAATTCATAAATGCATAGGACTGTGGTTTTATTTTTAAATGACTACACTATCTCCAAATAAAGTAAGCACTTTGCCAGAATTGGTGCAAAAATAATGACAATAAAATCGGCAATAATACTTGAGACATGAACATAGATATAAAGTATTTCAAACCTAGGGTGCATACTCCATTAAATGACTATGACATATGTAAAAATGCAATAATACATATTAAAAAAATTCTATGATATACATATATACATTTAAATAGAATTTTAATGTATTAAATTGGTTTCCAAAAACATGCATTTATAGCAGTATGATTTAGATATTTGCAAATATTTGTAGTTGTCCATGGATTTTTTTGGCATTAATAAAAAATTAGAAAATAATTTGTATTTCTGAATTAGACAAGAAGTGGAAATGGGTTATTTTCTTGAACATTTGTTCAATTTTTAAGTTTACTTTTCAAAAGCGGTAGTTGATTAATTTTAGTTCTTTCATTTCCTCTCCCTTTTCTGCCTGTCCTTTCTTTTCTTTCTCTATTGTCTTTTTTTCTTTTGAACTACCCTCTTTCTGCAAATTACATTTCTGGCAAAGTGGTTACTCAATAAGTTCTTTTATTTCTCACAAATGTGTATCTGAGTGCTCTCGGGCTTCATTTCTCTTCACTGAAGATCAATCACAGAACCAGATATTTTAGAATAAAAGAATATGATTGTGATTGGTTGGTTCTTCATTCAATTGAACAATACCACAACTACCAGTCTACTATCTAGACACTACAATAGCCCCTCCCCGAACCAAGGAGACTTGAGATGGGAAGAGCATCCAAATAATGTTTTAAAGCTAACAACAACATTATTTTTATTTTTTCAACCTTTATTGTTGAGAGTATTACAGATGCCCTCCTCTTATCCCCTGTGTGCCCCCTCCTTCCCGCCCCACCACAGGCCTTCACTATCTATTGCCTCTGTCCATGCGCAATGCATATATGCATATATGCTATTTGGTTCATCTCTCCCCACCCCCTCTCCTCCCTTCCCTGGAGCATCCCAATAAGTTTCCCCAAATGTATGAAAAATGACTCATGTCCTCAGTTTGGAAAATCATTTATCTGAAAAAGTTAGTCACCAACAAAATAATTAGCAGGTGGTATTACCCGCTTTGGAATTAGCTTAGTATTTTAGTCCATACAAGTTATAGACCGGCACACAAAAATCTACTTCCTGCATGCATTTTACCTCTAGTGTTAAAACGTCCTGTCTCAATTTTTAGTCTAGTTTCTGCATGCTGTCTTTGAAGTCTGGAGCTCTAGCCAAGACTTGATGGCGATCGCCTGCCTCATTGATATCTAAGCATCTAACACTCTATTTCTATTGCTGAGCTCCATTCACCCTTAGTGTTCCCTGCTGCCTCCCTTGGAGCCCCTGCAGCTGTGCTGCTGCTCTGAGAAGGCTGTGCCCTCTGCACAGTGTTTAGGTCACTATCTGTACCTGTGCCATCAGCAGAAAGGACCACAGGCAGTTGTCTTCCCCCAACACCAAATCTGCTTAGCCCTTCAGGGTATATTTTGGGTCATTCCCATTCACTTTGCCACACCTGCCCTGTCTTAGTGTATACAAAAATCCCATGTTTTATCAATGTCTCTAGAGATAGGATACCCAGTTAGTGAAACAATACTGGATATATTAAGTACTCCATAGAGAAATATCTGGTGAACAACTGCATTCAACTAGAAGGTTCTGAGCAAATATGGTTGTACCAAATATGATGGTAATGTCCAAAGTGATATTTGGGTCCTTTAGTGTTAAGTACATATTAACATGATCTTTATGTATATGTTGTCATGGTAAGAGTATAATATTAGTTTAGAATACATTAGGTAATCCCACATTAACATTACTTTTTTTTAGAAAAAATGTAAGACACGTAAATGACCAAATTTATTTCATCAATTAGCAAGTCTATGAAAATGTAATTATGGATCTCTATGCCCTGATGTTACCACTTTTTAAAAGTATTTTTTATTGCTTTCAGAAAGGGAGGGAGAGGGAGAGAGAGAGAGAGAGAGAGAAACATCAATTGTGAGAGAAAATTATTGATTGGTTGCTTCCAGCATGCTCCACACTGGGGATCGAATCCACAACATGGGTATGTGCTCTGACCAGGAATCATACCATGACCTCCTGGTTCACAGGTCACTGTTCAACCACTGAGTCATGCTGGCCAAGCTGATGTTATCACTTTTTGATAGATGACTGACAATGAAATAAACCTTGGTACTTCATATTGTTTTTTAAAAATAATAAAGCATCATTTTCACGAAGAAAAGTTAAATTCGCTTTGAGTCATGAAGAAATATAATAATTATCCTCTGAGGAATGAAAGGTATGAGCAAAGAAAGTCCAGTTATGAATTCATTTTACCTACTTGGCTAACATAATGCTCCAAATGGAGCCATTCATCCTTGTTTCTTTACAGCTCACATCAGAGCTTAAGTTGGTTCATCATGCTAGCAGAGCTTTTCTCAAAGCTTAGGATGGTGTAGACAGTTCAAAGCTTGCCAGAGTCTATTTATAATCCACACTGAGTCCTTTCTCATTCTCAGTAGACTTGAAAATTCAAATACAGTATAATGCTGACAAGGTTGTCAATTCTTTCTCACTAAAGTATTTTCATGATCACTCTTCTAATTCATCTTATCTAATAGAAGAGTAATATTGAAATTGACCATTTCTCTGGGATGCCTAAGCCACGCCCACCAGCCAATCAGAGCAGCTGTATGCAAATTAACCCAGCCAAGATGGAGGCCAGCAGTCACAGAGCTAGAGTAAACAGGAGGCTTCCATTGCACCAGGAGTAAACTGTCTGCCTAGGCCAGCTGGGCCTCTACTAAGGCAACATTCTTTCAATTATAGAAGCCACAGAGCTGAAGCCAACAGGAGGCTTCATTACCTGCCTAGGCCTCGGCTTAAAGCAGTTTCAATTATAGAAGATAAATAAACCCCAGAAACCTGCTTCCAGCCAGCCTTGCTGGGATGTTGGGTCAATGGGAGTTGTGAGCAGCAAGAAAATGGCCCTCAGCCCTGCACCCAAGCTGCCCAGGCACAAAACCTGAGGGAACTGTGGGCAGCCTGAAAACGCCCCTCAACTCCTCACCCAGGCTGCCCAGGCACCCAAGTAAGGACCCAAAACCTAAAACACTGTGGGCAGCCTGAAAACAGCCCTCAGCCCCACACCCAGGCACCCCAGTATGGACTTGAACCCTGAAGGGACTGCAGGCAGCCTGAAAACAGCCGTCAGCCCAACACCCAGACACCCCAGTATGGATGCGAACCCTGAAGGGATTGCAGGCAGCCTGAAAACAGCCCTCAGCCCCTCACCAGGCTGGCCACACCCCAATGGGGTGAGGGTCCACACTGGGGGCTTGGCCAGCCTGCAAACAGCCATCAGCCCCTCACCCAGGTTGGCCAGGCTTGCCAGCAGGTGGACATCCCCTGAGGGGTCCTAGACTGGGAGAGGGCACAGGCTGGGCTGAGGGACTCCCGGAGTGCACAAATTTTTGTGATCCGGGCCCCTAGTTTTTGTAATAAGCAGGAAAGAAATTTAGCACTTTCTTCTGGATAGAGCCAAGGTAAATGGAAATGAGCACTATAGCCAGGCCAAGTTTTTAACTACCTTAAATGCCAAAAAAAAAAAAAAAAGCAGGTAGAGCTTATGCTCTAGAGCCAAAGCTGACTCATGAAAGTCTAATTTGGTGATGGCATGCAGGGTAGATGATGGGTTAGGATAATCATTTAAAAAAATAATTCAGGAAGAAAATAAAAGTCTGAATTAGGGGAAAGGTAAGGAGAAAGAAAAGGAAGGGGGCAGACAGGAAAACTCATAAGCACTCAACTCTATGGCGGTTACTAGCGATAAGAGGTTGGGATATAGTCAAGGGTAAAGGAGGTCAAATATATGGTGATGAAAGAAGATTAAACTTTGAGGGGTTGAGCACACAATACAATACACAGATGATGTATCATGGAATTGTACACTTAATACCTATATAATTTTATTAACCAATGTCACCCAAATAAAATTAATTTAAAAAGTAAATTTTAAACAAATAGGAATACTTCATTCTCTGACACTTCTTCAGTGATTCAGCAATAGTACAAGGCTTTTCTATTTCTTCATAAGTTATTCATTTGACTCAAATTATGCTACCTTACACAGTATCCTCCCTTATCCCTGGAGGGATATGTTGTGTGTTTTTTTAATTTTGTTTTATTGCTTAAAGTATTACAAAGAGTGTTAAATAAGTCTCCATTCTTTTCCCCTTGACCTCCCCTACCCCCCAGTGTCTTGTGTCCATTGATTATGCTTATATGCATACATACAAGTCCTTCAGTTGATGTCTTAATTCCCCCTCAACCCTCCTGAGCCTTCCAGCTGTAGTTTGACAGTCTGTTCAATGCTGTTCTGCCTCTGTACCTGTTTATGTTCATCAATTTATAATGGTCTTTATTATCCATAAATAAGTGAGGTCATATGGTATTTTTCTTTCATTGACTGGGTTATTTCACTTAGCATAATGCTGTCCAGTTCTATCCATGCTGCTGCAAATGATAAGAACTCCTTCCTTTTCACACCAGCATAGTATTCCATTGTGTAGATGTACCACGGTTTTCTAATCCATTCATCTGCTGATGGGCACTTAGGCTGTTTCCAAATTTTAGCTATGGTAAATTGTGCTGCTATGAACATAGGGGTGCATATATACTTTCTGATTGGTGTTTCTGGTTTCTTGGGATATATTTCCAGAAGTGGGATCGCAGGGTCAAATGGGAGTTCCATTTTTAACTTTTTGAGGAAACTCCATACTGTCCTCCATAGTGGCTGTACCAGTCTGCATTCCCACCAGCAGTTCAGGAGAGTTCCTTTTTCTCTGCATCCTCTCCAGCACTTGTTGTTTGTTGATTTGTTGATGATAGCCATTCTGACAGGTGTGAAATGATACCTCATTGTTGTTTTGATTTGCATCTCTCAGATGAGTAGTGACTTTGAGCATGTTTTCATATGCCTCTTGGCTTTCTGAATGTCCTCTTTTGAAAAGTGTCTATTTAGGTCATTTGCCCATTTTTTGATTGGATTGTTTATCTTCCTTTTGTTAAGTTGTATGAGTTCCCTGTAAATGTTGGAGATTAAACCCTTATCGGTGATAATAGTGGCAAATATGTTCTCCTATGCAGTGGGCTTTCCTGTTGTTTTGTTGATGGTTTCTTTTGCTATGAAGATGCTTTTTATTTTGATATAGTCCCATTTGTTTATCTTGTCTTTAGTTTCCAATGCACTAGGAGCTGTATCAGTGAAAAAAATTGCTTTGGCATATGTCTGAGATTTTGTTGCCTTTAAATTCCTCTGGTATTTTTATAGTTTCCCGTCTTACATTTAAATCTTTTATCCATTTTGAGTTTATTTTTGTGTATGGTGTAAGTTGATGGTATAGCTTCATTTTTTTGCATATATCTGTCCAATTTTCCCAACACCATTTATTGAAGAGACTGTCTTGACTCCATTGTATGTTCTTGCCTCCTTTGTCAAATATTGAGCATATTGGTTTGGGTCGATTTCTGGGTTCTCTATTCTATTCCATTGATCTATATGTCTGTTCTTGTGCCAGTACCAGGCAGTTTTGAGCACTATGGCTTTGTAATATAGCTTGATATCTGGTATGGAGATCCCACCTACTTTGTTCTTTCTCAGGATCGCTGCAGCTATTCGGGGTCTTTTTTTATTCCAGATGAATTTTTGGAAAGTTCGTTCTAGGTCTGTGAAATATGCCATTGGTATTTTAATGGGAAGTGCACAGAATTTATAGATTGCATTGGGTAGTATGGACATTTTAATGATGTTGACTCTACCAATCCATGAACATGGTATGTTCTTCCATCTGTTTATGTCTTCCTCTATCTCTTTTTTCCGCATTCTGTAGTTTTCTGAGTAGAGGTCTTTTACCTCTTTAGTTAAGTTTATTCCTTGTGTCTTAATTTTTGTGGTGTGATGGTAAATGGGTTGCTTTTTAGTCTCTCTTTCTATAAGTTCACTATTGGTATAAAGAAATGCCATAGATTTCTTGGTCTTAATTTTTTATCCTGCTACATTGCTGAATTCATTTATTAAGTCTAACATTTTTTTAACGGAGTCTTTTTTATGTACACTATCATGTCATCTGCAAATAAGGACAGTTTTACTTCTTCTTTTCCCATTTGGATGCCTTTTATTGGCGGGATATGTTTTAAGCCCCACCTCCAGTGGATGCCTAAAACTGCAGACTAAACCTAAACCTATATATAGTATAATGCTTTCCTCTACATATAAACTTATAAAGTTTAACTTATAAATTAGGCATAGTAAGAAATTAACAATGATAATGATAAAATAGAATAATTATAACCATACTAGAGGCCTAGTACATGAATTTGTGTATGGGGTGGGGTCTGGCCAGCATGCCCTGATGGGGGCTGATTGGGCTGAACTGGTGGACGGAGGGGCCGTGGGCAGTTGGCCAGCCAGCCCTGCTCCCGATGGGGGGGAGGGGGTGGAAAGGGAGGCAGAGCAATCGGGGGCTGGCACAGCCAGGAAGAGGGGTCGTGGGAGGTTGGGGGGCTGATCGATGCCCTAATTGGGCTGGTTGGCTGCCGCAGTGCATGTCATTCCGGCTGAACCATCATTTGGGTCACTTGGTTTTTATATATACAAATAGTGTAATAAAAGTTATATGAATGTGGTCTCTCTCTCTCTCTCTCAAAATATCTTATTATGTACTGAACCTTATGATAGTGATGATCGATGATGATGTGAGGTGAGCAATGCTCATGTGATGAGATGAAGTGAGGTGAATGATGAAGGCATTGTGATGTAGCTCCAAGCCACTCTAAGGGTTACTTGAATATAAGCACTGTGATACCAGGACAGATTATCTGATAACCAAGATGGGCACTAATAGTAACTAACAGGCCAGCAGTATATGCTCAACAAAGGGTGATTCACTCCGGGCAAGAGGAAGTGGCACATTGCAACATTTCATCATGCAACTGAAAACTTATAAGCTTAATTCTGGAATTTTATATGTAACTAGAGTCCCAGTGCATAAAATTCATGCATAGGTAGGGCCCCTAGGCCTGGTTGGCGATCAGGGCTGATCTGTGGGGCAACCAGCAGGGCAATTTGGGGAGGCCCCATTGGCACCTATCTTGGCTGGCTGGGGCCTGCAGGCTAGGGGCAGCTCCTGCATTTAGCATCTGCCCCCTGGTGGCCAGTGTACATCATAGTGACCAGTCATTCCACTGGTCATTCCACTGTTTGGTTAATTTGCATATTAGGCTTTTATTATATAGAATATTTTATGACTCTGGTAGATTGTGAGTAACTGAATACAGGGAAAGGAGGTGAAGATAAGCATTAATTACCTTTTTCAGTGTTTTTCCTCTATCCCCAATCATATTTCGATCATGGAATGTTCCTAATATTTAAGCATTAGGTATACATGAGTCACTTAACTCACTTAGAGGGCCCCCCAAAACTTGTGTTGGCTTACTATTGGAAGCAGAATGTATGAGTTATGATAAATAGAAACTTTATTATTGTTGTTATATATTTACACATTTGGAAGTAAATTATGAAATATTTTTCTTTAAATGATAATCTTTCAGAAGTGACTTTGTCTCTGAATCACTGTGGTGAAGCACTCTGATACAGTCCTGGGTTCAATAAATATTTTTCAACGAAAAAATTGCATAAAATTGTACTCAAACTAACAGTGACCATGATTTAATGAGTAAATACCAGCATAATCATAATAGTAGGCAAATTATGTTTTTCCTTTGACTAACTTATTTGCAGTACATTTATGCTTATATATATAATCAAACCTAATACAATATATTATACATTCTATTAGAAAGTGGCATAACTACTGACTTATACTACTCATTCCTTATAGAATTCACTTTAATTTTATTTGCATAACTAATTGTTCACCTTTCTAAGGAACAATTCCTTAAAATATGTCACTTTAACATGAATAAATTCTCATTCTTTCCTAAAGAGTTGACATACTGTATGTCCATGTATGCACACATATGAATATATATGTACATTTTGTTATAACATGACTGGAATATTTTTAGAAAATACATTGATTCATTATGATTTTTTTGTACAAAAATCAAGATGTTTACAAATGAAAAGCAGTGTGTGAGATTCTGCTGTGTAGGCAGATGTCAATTTAAGAAATAATGTTACTTGTGCTATTTGCTATTGTTGAAAGTATTCATATGAAAATGAGGAGCTAAATCAATTATCTTAATAGTTCTGGAGATCTGCATTTTTCATGCAATTGATCTTATTAGCTCAGATCTGCAAAACTGTTCATCTCCTTTTTCCTTCTTTATAGATGTAGCTCTAGTCAATCACAGTTTTCAAAATTGAATAGTTCTTTAAATAGTCTAATTTCTAATCTGACAATCAAAGCCATTCCCTTCAATGAATGGAAGTGAAGGAAAAAAACAATTTCCAAAACAAAGTTACTCCAAAAGCAATGAAAAAAAGAGCTTAAAATGGAAGTTTCTCAGTGTCACTAGACAGCATCTCTAATTTAGCCTGGTCTAGGTCATTTTGAAAAGATGGATGGGCCCAGCCTGTTTGGCTCAGTGGATAGAGCCTTGGCCTGTGGACTGAAAGGTGCCAGGTTTGAGTCCAGTCAAGGCACATGCCTTGGTTGCGGGTTTGGTTCCCAATAGGGGGCGTGCAGGAGGCAGCCGATCAATGATTCTCATCATTGATGTTTCTATCTCTCTCTCCCTTCCTCTCTCCAAAATCAATAAAAATACATTTTTTTAAAAAGATGGATGATGGGCATGTGATATTTTAATGTTTTGTTCACCTATCACCAGGATCCAGGCTAAATGCCGGGGATTTCGTTTTACCTCAATGATAAATCACTAGTTTACCTCTATAGATTTTTAGTTGACCAGAGCAGAGAGATAATGAACCAAGGAATCACACTATGATGAGAGAAGGGAGATGGGACACCTCACAGTCATGTCACTAACAATAATTGTACTGTCTTTGGCTACATTTTTTAATATCTTTCCTAATGAACAGCAAAAACAATAACAAGATTTAGACTACGAATATGCAAAAATATATTGGTAATTCAGGGATGTTTGGGTTAATTTAAGAACCCACATTCCTAGACACTTCGTGGGGAGGGGGACAGTATCCATGAAACTGAAATAAAATCAAAAGAGATGGCAAGGCTGTCTTCTTTCTTTATCTGGTTTCATGGAATGTATGTTGTTTTCCCAGACTGAAATCCTAAGTACTTATGACCTATATTTCTGAGTTGCCAAATTCCTGGAATAATTTCATCCTTTTTATCTTCATTCCTGAGGTTTCTAAATAGTAGCTGATGAATTCTAAGATAAATACAAATATTTTATCCTGGAACTTCAGATGATTATTCTCACTTTAGGCTCATTTGCATTTATTAAAATTCAAGTTCTGGACATTACATTCTGTCTGTGGACTCATGAATTTAATTAATAATATAGATGTGTGCTAGAATTGAAATTCTGAGTCTCTTAAGAATAGAGAAGTCCTTACCAAGCCATTATTTGTCACTTTGATGTTGCTAAGAAAGTGGCTTTTTGGGGTAGAATGAGATGTCAAGGAGACAGAGATTTTGCTTGTTTTATTAATCAAGTTACTAGAAATACATCTTATTATGGCACTCTACTAAGAATGTCTGCCTGCTTTCTTTTAGTTTGAGAAAATTTAGAATTCAATTGTATTAATAGAGCAATAATATGTGAAACACCTGTAGTGTTCATATGCTTATGTATGTCACACTACAACTTACTGGCAATGGTTAAGTAGAAGACATCTACAAAGAGGCAGAGATCAAAAGCATTCTATCAGATAAAACCCTAACATTTCCACATCTCTCTCTCTAATGTGCTAATGGGGGAGATGCAGTATCTGACCTCTCATTCCTTGCAGGGAGTATCTGTGTCTAACACAGACAGACCCTTGGAACTAATGTTTAATCTTCACCTCTGAGCTAGCAAGCACATGTGACAAAATAAATGCAGTAATGTACTTCAACAATTCTAGGGTGACTTTTTTATTTTTTATGTGTTCACAGTGTTGAAATTAAGATGAATCTTCCCTTTATCATAAGTCACGCTTTAATTGGAAGTACTTTTTCTTTCTTGGTCTTGCACTGAACATAATGCATCTTTGAATTGATGACACTTTGAGTGGATGAAATATAATTGCTCTCACCCTGTAGGGATTTCACATGCGGTAGCAATAACTATTAGAATTATAGTAGGTCAAATAAAGACCCTGTGGATTTCCTGTGAATAAAGACGCAGCACAGTGGTTTCCCGGCCCCCGTGTCACAGTGACCTCTGTCGTGCACCTGCACAAGCGGGCAGCCCTGTCTCCTATAACAGCACATTAGAATATAAATGCCAGGCCCTCGCTTTCATAAATAATGCAGGCTGTAGAGCTATTTTACCTTGACTGCTTATTCTCCATTCTCCAAAGCTTACAGCTTATACCCAAATGGTGTTACCTTACCATTTGCATTAATTCATGGGTTTGAAACTGACCCTCTACAAGTTCCCTGGGGTAGTTTAGTTTCATTTGTATGCATGTAAATAACACCAAGGATGACATAAAAATTAATGAACTATTTATTTTAGGAGCCTTTGCCTGGTTCCTAAAACTCAAGTGAATGCTTAAGTTCATTAAAATAAAATTAAAGCTATGAAGTCTTAAATAATGACAGTATAAAATCCTATAGTATTTAATTCTGCAAAATGTGAACTGAAATGAAACTTAAAGATGAGAAGTCATAATTGAGGAACATTCATTTCACTTTTTTTGATGTCATCATCCCACGCACACCAAAATATAGTCTGATTCTTATACCCCCATGGAGTTCAGGGAGCCATCTAGTATCAACACACATCAAGTAGCAATAATGGTAATTCATAGGATCTACGATGAAGGCTAGCAATAACTGAACTTTTTTCTTTAAAACTGTGTTTAACTAGTGATGATACGTGTCACCATTTTTATAGTCCTGATTACATGTTTTATGTATTTTGTCTATAAATTCCTCAAAGACAAGAACTGCCTAATTTGACCATGTCCCTTTAAAATACCTACCAATAAATGCTACTACCATGGCCTATAAGAACCTCTGATATCAGGTCTAGATTTATCTCAAATTCTGAAGTTGCTGAGGTTTCCATTTTTTCATGTTTTACATATTAAAACATGCAACACAGCATAGCTTTCTCTGCTTTTCACTGCTTTGGGTAACCAAACCGACAACAGCCAAACTTCACCACAAAATGAGGACATAACTTTCATTGTTAAGTTTGACACTGCCTACATATGCTTATGAATCTTTATTACTCAATATAATACATAATGAGTCTCAATAAGAATATATAGACACTAGTTCTTCCTTGGGGAATTTCTTCTAAGTAAAAGGAGAATATATAATTGAGAAATCCAATATTAATAATCTCTGCTTATACCAACAAATATTTTTTGTAAGTTGACTTTTTTCATCTGTCCTTGTTATGTCAAAGAACCAAAGCCAAACCAACGTAAGTTATTTAAGAAGTGAAACCCACAATTCGAATGAGCTAAAATGTTCTGGATCAAAAATAAATAGCAGGCAAGAAAAAAGGAATTGAACTGGTGTGGAAGGTAGAGGGAACTGGGAGAAAGGAATAGGAAATCTACACACAACTGTTTTCAGCATTCCACTTGAAAAAACCTAGAGAAGGCCAAAAGCAAATTATTCTTTCAAAGGGAACAAGAGGTTCCAGCTAGTGACACATCCTCGTTCACAGATAAAAGAGCTTAAAAATATCCACTTTGCAAAATCCTTTATTGTTCTACATAAAATCATTCAGTGCCTCAAAGTAATTTGCTAAATGGTGCTGGTTGGTAGTACCATTGTGAATTGGCCCTGGGCCAAGACAGTTGGCCAAGTGTATCACCTGGAGGCCACTCGAACGTTATAAGAACGCCAGACCTGATGTTCCTCAATTCCTACCACATGGTACAGCCATGAATGCATAGACGTGAATTAGATGAAACAGGTTTTATGGGCCCGTTCCATTTAGCTATGCTTATAGAGAACACGCACAGGAATATTGCATGAGAAAATGCTTGAAATAGGTTGTACATATACATGATATCTACAAAAATTAGTTTGTTATTAAAAACACAGTAGCCTAAAATAAATAGAAGGTTACTCAGGTGCCTTAATATAATATCTTTATCTTCTGATCACACACAGTAGATTTACTGATAACTGACAATGGTTGCTGGGTGCTGAAAGTTGCTACCCATCAGATGGGCACAGCTCGGTTATATCAAATCTCTATTATTCTTTTAAGAAAAAAGATTTATAATTTGGAACAAAATACAGGTCTGTATTTTCTAAACAAAACTTTCCAATGGAAGTATCAAAGTGAAGGTATTCACAACTAAAATGTTCTGGTTCCATTCATAAAGATTCTATTGTGTTTTACTATTTCAGTAAGGTGAAATTATCTGTCACTAAGTGGGTATATGCTGAAATGAAGCTCAAAGGGACTGGGATGAAGAACTAGGAGATCTGCACACAACTGTTTTCTTGAAAGATGTTTATTCTGCACACAAATTTTCCAAGATTTGACAAGGTACACATACTAAGAAAAATCTTGCATGTGCTAATCTCAGTTTAGGTTTAAAGAGAAATAATCTATACTCTGTCATGTCAATAAGAGTAAAGCATTTTCAGATGCCCCAGACATAAAAAAGGCAAGGCATTTATCACTAAAATGTGAGAAAAATTACATTTAAGACTCTGCTTAATAGTTAATCATTTAAAATTATTTAAGGAAATGTTACTTTTGAACTTTAAGCATTCAAATTCAAATATAAAGAAAGATGGTCATCCTATTCTCCTCTTTGCACATTAACACTAATATGGGACATTATGGCTTGTTAGCCAACTTCCAATTTCCAATTGCCAAGAAAACTACTTTCTTGATTATAAAATACCTTATTATTTAACAGTGCAATGGCATATTTTCTTGAAAATTTATGATAATAGTAAGCCACTATTAATATTAATGAGCAAGTTTTGTGAGTGTTACTGGGGGGAGGGGAAAGCACTGTTTACAGTTTACCCTTATTAATAGACTGACATGTATTCTATTTTTCAGTAGAAAATAATACAAATCAATGAGGAGAAGAAAAAAGAGGGAAGGAAGAAATAAAGAGGGAAGGAAGAAAGGAGAAAGGGAGGATGGCTTAAAAGTAACAACATTTAAGGAAAGGCATTATCTATATATGTTGATTTTTTCCCCTTCTCATACATCCTTCCATTGCTTTAAATATTGTTAAGATGCTAGCTTTTAGTATTTATGCATAGATCTCACTGATTCATGAAGATTGTAATTAAAAGTGAAACCTTCCCATTTGTCACGATTACAAGCTAGTTTGTTGAAAAATCAAAATAAATTCATTTTAGTATGTTTGGTTTTGACTCCAACCATAAATTTTAGTAATGTTTGTTAAAATAACAATAAATGGCAGATATAATGTATACTCAGCCAACTGATCATACTGGAGACTTTAAAAATTATAGCTAACTTAAAAATGATTATTGAGTAACTATTAAAGTATCTACCAACAAAATCCTCAAAAGAGACTTATAATATTTTAATGTAAATTTACAAAAGAGTTAGCATTGTTCCAATGCTTACCTTTATGACAAAGGTGGCTATGTAGGACTTCTAGCTGATGGAGTTCACTGCATCAGAAAAACTGTCAATTCATCTGACTAATCATTTGTTTTTTATCACATTTAAATGTATCATCTTTAAAATAGTGAGGTCACTAGCAAAGGGGTTTGTATATGGAATAAAAAGGAATTTACTTTTTGGAGGCAACTCACATACCTGACTTTGTGCCTTACATAAATTATTTGATTTATCTCTCAGAAAACCCCTTTGTAGGCGAGAATTATTGACTCTATTTTTTTTTTTTTTCAGGTAACTTGCTCGCAGAGTTCAGTCATGGGGAGGGGTTCTGTTTCTGAAGGTGAGGTTTTTTTCTGTTACTTTCTCCCATTTCCAAACATTTTGCCTGGACTGTCTTGTCGTTTTCTGTCACCTGGCTGGTTCCCTTGTATTGTTGGGATCTATGATGCCTACTTCGACCATGTCATTTGTTAGAACTTTAGAATTCATCCCCTGCCCAGCGAGGTGCTTGTGGACAGGACTCCTGTCTTTCTTTCCTTTGGGTTCCCAGGCTTGCTAACAGTGGCTGGCCCATTGTGAACGTTCGGCGAATGTTAACAGAATGAATCCGGCTCGGTTATCCTGTGCTTTTTATATTTATAGAGCTTAAAAGAAATCAGAATTTGAACTTTATCAAGCTGGACCTTAATTATGTTTGGCTTTCATCTCAAAAAGGGAGCATCACACTTAGCCCTCACACAAATATGACATAATACAAAGTAATGGCAGAGTATAAAGTTTCTTGTGACCTTCTCATAACGAAGCAGGCTAATGTAGTTCGCCAGTGTTAAATCATGTCTACAGCTCTAGCATTGGTACACGAAGGTGCGTGGATCTTTAATATACAGAGAGGGAGATCACATTGAACAGTAACTCAAATGTTAGTGCTTAAAAACAACACCCGGCATGCTATTTTTAATTAAAGCAACAAGCAAGATGAGGAAGGAGAATGACACCTGGAGTTTGCTCGGGTGCAGTGTATTGGAGGCGGGGTGGGGAAGTTGTAAGAGGACAGCAGTTGTAAATGGATGTTTTTCTCGCTGGTATAAGTGGAGAGTCTACTGACCTCTGGGGAGAATGCCCCAGGAGCCTGACTATTTGCTTATGCAGCAGTTAAGCATAACCTAAAATAAAGTGCTAATTATGTCTTAGATCAGACACTCTAACCCTACTCTAGCTTTTGGACTAGCAAGAGCACAGAAATGTTTCCTCCCCGTGGCAAAATTGAGAGGGGGAAAATTTCTTCCTTCCACCCACAGTAAATATTTGAAGAAGTTTAGGAGCAGATTGATTTTTAAAACAAACGAAAACAAAACAGCCATTCTATGCACTATCCAGGGTCCCCAGAGGTACGCTGAGCAGGTTGGTGGATGGTATCACAGAATCTGGGGGAAAAAATAAATCTTTATTTCTTTGTCCCTCTCTCTTCTCCAAACTGAGATTTATTTCAGCGAGCCCTGTAGGCAAAACAACAAAATTTACAGCCACTATTGCCCAAGGACAAACAATCTAGTCTCAATAGAAATTTTTCCAACAAGCTGAACACTCTCTGGGGATGTAGCATTGATGACTGTAGGCAATCTGGCTCCACAACTGAAATCTGCAAGTAGCCAAGACAAAGTGAGTTTTAGTAGCCACGCCAATACCATGGAAGGCCTCTCAAATTATGACGTTTTCTACAATTAGCTTAGTATGCAGCCATAATATATGTCAGCTGTAGCACAGTCCTATTGGGAAAAGAATAAAATTCTTTCATAATTCAGAAACATCATAAAAACTACTTTCAATGTGATCCTTAATACGAATGGACACTTACTGATATAACTGAGGGCAGGCACATTGACATGAAAGATTTCCTTTGGAAGACTATTGGAACATAAACCTTATATAAATCATAAAATGTACAAGCAACGTAACTCTGGGGATAATGCACACTTGGCATGGATCACCCTAGAAGCACCTAGTTGTCACAATAACTACCTACTTATCTTTCTTTTCATCTGTGGTATTGGTATTGTCAACAGCAAGATTCAATACTTAAGTGTTTTATTCAAGAATAGTACGTCAGGAAATTGGCTGCCAATGAAAGACACTTTATGTCTTGTACCCGTATGTATCTTGAAACACAAGAAGATAGTGTCCTTTTCAATATATTTTTTAAAAAAGCACTTAATATGAGTTTTATCAAGTTTTAAAATTTACAGGCTACTGTTGATCTTCATCTAATGCTGGTCAGACTCCTAAACTGAATAGCTGTGACCATACTGATTCCCTTATAATTATCAAAATGAGTTTTTCATACCCCAACTGTATTATTACTTATTGATTATAATAAAATGAATTAGATTAATTAGCAAAACAATAACAGGAAATGATACGGATAGAGATATCCTTGTGCCTTAAGAACCCTATTAAGAAAGTTAATGATGATAATATGTTAACAAGTATTGAGTAAGTTTTCTTGCATGATAGAGTATACTAGACTTGTTGGGTGATTTATCCAATTTAATCTTCACAGCACAACTCTGAGACAGGTGTATTATTATCTTTTTTATTAATTGAGGGGAGAGGAGGGCTTAGAGTATTTATATAATTTGTCTGGGTTCTCAGAACTGGTAAGTAGTAGAGCTGGTGTTTTGACTAAGATTATGAACTCATAATAATTTTCTCATATAGCTTATTTTAGAGGCAGACAGAAGTAAGAGGACCTCATTTAGGTATCACAAAGGAATGACAAAAAAAAAGAAACAGTGAATATATCTTGAAGTGACTCTGCTTAACTCCCACTAACAAAGATCACTTTGGACACTTGACTTTTTCTGATAAGATCATCCCACCTTTAGTTCTTCCAGCCCCGAATTTGCCTGCCATTAAGTGTTTTGTGGTCTATTTGCTTTGATTTCTGTTCATGAAGGCAATGTTTGTGTTTTCCATCATGTACCTTTTCATAAGTTTATATCTTGTCCCTTCAAATCATTCCATCCCATATGTCTTAAACTCAAATACTGATAGTTCAGATTTGATTGAATATTTGTATGAACCTTTATGTTAATTTATTTTCTCCTTCAGGGAGACTCAAGATTTGGTTAATGTTTTAATATTTTTATCCATGAAGTCCAGCAGCCTTGCTATAGTTCATGATCATTCATTCTCCCACTCTGCACATGTTCTCCAAAATGTTCTACCATCTTCAACCTCTAACAGCATGAGGACTGGCCTCCCCGCACACCCATTCATTTTCAGCAGAAGTTACTGCACACTTCCACCTGGTAGGATTTGTAACTGTGATTCCTTTGACTACGGACAGTCTGCTTTCCCTTCTCTTTCATGTACACCATTCTTTCCCTTGGGAGAAGAAGGAAGAAAACAAAAGGATGTGGAAGCAAGATCAGTGGAGATCTCAACCTCTACCCATCCCCCCTCCATTCCAGATCTTTGCCTCCACTTCCACCACTCATTCAGCCCCCAGCCCAGAGATGCTAATCAGACCAGACGATTAAAAACAACCTCTTGCCTGGCCAGTGTGGCTCAGTGTCTGAGCATCAAAGTATGGACCAGGAGGTCACAGTACAATTCATAGTTCAATTCCCAGGGTACATACCAGAGGTTGTGGGCTTGATCCCCAGTGTGGGGGAGGGCATGCGGGAGGCAGCCAATCAATGATTCTCTCTTATCATTGATGTTTCTATCTCTCTCTCCTTCTCCCTTCCTCTCTGAAATCAGTATGTTCTTTTAAAAGTATCTTGCTTCTTTCTCACTAGAAGTATGACATGAAAGGACAAAACTGACCACAGAAGACCACCCCAAGTTATTTTTCTTCTTTTAAAAAATATTATTTGTTTATTTATTTATTTTTAGAGAGAGAAAGAGAGTGGAAAAGACAGACAGAGAGAGAGAGAGAGAGAGAGAGAGAGAGAGAGAGAGAGAAACATTGATATGAGAGAGACATATCGACTTGTTGCCTCCTGCACACAACCTGACGGGGCCAAGATCGAGCCTTCAATTGAGGCATGTGCCCTTGATTGGAATCAAACCGGGACCCTTCAATCTATAGGCTGATGTTCCCACTGTTTGTTTGTTTGTTTTCTAAATCTATCTAACCTACAGAAAATAAGGCTTTCCCCTTACCCTTTGCATTTTTTATGTCCTTAAAAATATTTTAAGCTAAAAAAAATCCAGTGGACATAATTCATTCCTCATTTTTCATATTAATTGCTAAGCATTCCATGACATTACTTCTTCCTGCATCTTGGAATCCCCACACACTTCAAGTTTTGTTCTCTAGCTGTACTTCTCAAGATCCTTCTCACTTCACCATTATGTAGTAACAGAGGACCTCATTTCTATCCTCACAGCACACTCTCTGCTTACCCCACCTCCTTCCTGCCAGTGAGTTCAAATGTCATCTCTATGTCATTGACTTCAAATGGTAGCACTGGTGATGCTAAAGGGCAGAACCCTTCAGGATCAAGTATGTAAGTACTCATTATGCAGCTGTTAATCAAAATTGTAATTGTGGGCTTTTAAACTGCATTAAATAAGACAAATTGACATCCACAAATAAACATGGGCTCAAATTAATATTTTATCTCTTTAGAAAAGACACTAGCTTTATTTCTTTACTACTATTATTTATACCATCTATTTCCACTCTTATTAAAACCTATAATATGTATATACATAAAATCATTCTGGATATATATTATCATTAGCTTAGTTTTATGATGTAGAGAAGATAGTAATTACATTTAATGAAATGTGATTTTACTATTTGAAAACCAACTGGTTAATCGTTTAATTTAAACCAACTGTGACACTGTTTTGATTGTGTATACAGACAATAGTGTGGTAGGGCTGGGGGTGGGTGGGATACGGGGTAGAGGGAATCAATGCGGGGGGGGGGGAAGGGGGACATCTGTAATACTTTCAAAAATCAATACAAATTAAAAAAAATAAAATTTAAAAAAGAGCTTGCCCCAAATATAGCCAATAGCCACCTAACATATGACTAAAACTTTGAGTCAACAACATCAGAAACATAAGCATCACATGTTTGAGGTGATGTGTGAGGGCCACAGGTGTTCAGAGAAAGAAGAATTACTGGCAATATCACTGGCTGGGGCTTTAGTCTGGGAACCAAACCCCTTATTGCAGCACTGAGAAGGCCAATAGTTACATGGCTAGTCCTTTGCACAGTAGCACTAGTCTTCAATCAACTCTTCCAAATAATTTTATAAAACCACTGGAGGCCTAGTGCACAGATTCGTGAACCAGTGGAGTCCCTCAGACTGGCCTGCGCCCTCTCACAATCAGGGACACCTCGGGAGATGTTGGACTGCCAGTTTCGTGCTATCCATGCAGGCCAGCCCAAGAGGTATAGTAGCACTGCTGTGGAGGTAGGAGAGGCTCAAGCCATAGCTGCGCTCACCAGCGGTAAGCCCAGTGTCTGGCACCCATTGGTTAGCTGAGTGGCACTCCCACTGTGGGAGCACACTGACCACTAGGAGGCAGCTCCTGCATTGAGCATCTGCCCCTGGTGGTCAGTGCATGTCACAGCGGTCGTTTGGTTGCTTAGGCTTTTATAGGTATAGATATCCTTCACACAATTTGAAAGTGGCATTTGTTTTCATATGTTTAAATAGCAAAGTATATAAGCCAAGGCATATTAAAATGTTGATGTTTTGAAATAAGACACACAATTTTTAATGAAGCCAGCGTAATCTAAATACTCAAGGGAATTACATGAACACAACCTTTTTTTACAGTCGGACATATTGCTTCTTTCCTATTTTTTTGAGCTTACATTTCCATCGCCACTGAATTTTATCCTAATGTAGTAAGTTTTATGCCTGAAAGTCTTTTTATTGATATTTCGCTGCAACAAAAATACATATTTAATAATGGCTTGTAAAGCATTTTGTGTGACTATATGACTCCTAGGGGTAAAACTAAAATTTCTTCCAGGTTGACTCTTAATTAAAATTATTGGAATTTCATAATTATGAAAACAATTATTAAAATTGTGATAAATAATTATTAAACAAAGATCACATAATTACTGGACATGGATCTTATACTGAGATAGATGTATTTGGCTTTTTTCTTTCTTTTTTTCATGTATCCCATAGTGATTACTCCTAAAAGAAGACAGGGCCCAGAATTCGTTTTCTTCCTTTCTTTTTTCCTTTCTTTCTTTTTTAGTTTCTGTTTTTATTACTATAACTGTGAAAATTCTTTGTTCATAAAAATAAAAAGATGGAAATGGAAGAAACTCCTTCCATTATAGCAATGCCATTCAATTCCTTGAGCTCCTTCTCAGTTATATGTCAAAAGTCAGTCATCTTTCATCAAAAATTATTTTAATCATGTATGGGCTGACAACTCAATTAGGCCCTTCTGCAACCTTGCTTAAAGTGAAGGACTGTAAACCACCCGACTTGCAAATAGAGTTGTTACCCACTCATCAGAGCTATTTCACCTGCCAGTATTACGACAAACTATCTTTTTCTGCTCTGTTCTTTTCTCTCTCTCTCTCCTCTCTCTCTCTCTTTCTCTCTCTCTCTCTTGTTGTTGTTTGCTTTTTTGTCTGCTCTCAGAGCTCTCTGGGTCTATATCCCAAAGGAAAAACAAAACTCATACAATCACAGGGATATGTACACTCCAGTTTAAAGTCTACTGCACAATAGCATGATGGCAATGTGTATTACATTTCAATACATTCACTTCTCCTAAGAGTAAACCAATAAGTGAAAATAGAGGACAGAGTACATCTAAATCAAATACTTTAAAAATCTCTCAAGGATCTTCCTGTTATCATCAGCAATTACATACACACACATCCTCTAGATACACACATACATTAATGGTTCAAATATTTATGGCAATATATTCAGGTTTAATATGAATTATGCGAACATATTCCCCCAGATGCCAGGACTTGTTTTATTTTCTTCAGTAAGATTGTATTAGCCAAACAAAACATTGCATTTCTAGTAAAACCCATTCATTTAATGGGAAAACAACTAGAAGATGTATTTCCCTAGTTAGGTTCTGAGAAAGAGGAAGTTGGCTCAAACAAAAACAATGTTTCCTATGAACGCCATCATTCCTTACACAATTACAGGGAATTATTAAGAAAGCAGCTGAGTACGTAGCGCAGGTGCGGAGCAGTTTTACAGTTTTAGGCTTTCCTTGTTCTGTGGTAATTTCATGAAACTCACACGACCACATACACTCCATGTATCTAAGAGTACAACAAACTATTGTGGGTTTCTTATACCAAACACCACAACCTCAAAAACAAACACACAAAACAAACCACAAGCTAATAGGTGTCAATATTTTTCTGTAGAACGTGGTTCCTTTTTGTGTTTTTAGCATATATTTGTCATGGGATTAAGTTGTCTGAGAAACATTACTTACTAAGAATGAAAAGAAAGGGGCAGGTGCCAGGGCAGCCTACAAGCAGGTCCAAAAGGGACCCTTGAAGTTGAGTTGAAAGGTGTCACAGAGCTCAGCAGAACCAAGCAGCAGAAGGACAAAGACAAGGTGAAACTCCTGGAAGGCCTGGGAACAAGCAAAAAGGAGGAGGAGAGGAGGAAGGGGAGGGGGAGATAAGGGGGAGGGGGAAGAAGCGGCATGGCCTGAACAAGCAGACCCTGGTGCAGGCGGCCATGGAGAAGATGCAGGAGAGGCAGCAGATGGGAAGGATCCTGAAGAAAGCCTTCGAGATCCACAAGCAAAGAGTGGAGGACTTCCACAGACTCCTGGAAACACTCACAGAGCACTACGGCATTCCCCAAGTCGGCCGGACCAAGCAGCCTCCCTCCCAGAGGGAAACAGAAGGCCAGGTCCACCCTCAGCCTGTGAGTCAGGCCGGTGGGCGAGCCAGGGTCTTTGAGGGTCTTTGTACCCCCGTAACCCCCACCCCCGCACGAGGATCAGACTGCATACGCTACTGGAAGAAATGGTCTCTGTTGACATACATCTGAAGGAACAACAAATTCAGAAGAAACATATTTAAGTGTTGGGTTGGGGGCTGTCCTATGTGACTGCAGAACAAAGCTAAAACAGTTCTTAAAAAAAATGAAAAGGAAGACAATAAGAAATAAGAGAGTATTAAAACCATAATGCAACAAGTTTCTATTTTAATTTACGAATGTTCTTCTATGCTTCCTCCCTATTTTTCCTGCAGGAATTGAAACCAGGCTGATCTCCCCTCTCCAACAATAGATTCAGATGCCATACCAAATGAGATGGGTACTCACTGATAAAGTGATCTTCTTCTCATTCCTTGCTTTAAAATCACCCTAGCAGGTGACACCATCGATGCACCCTTTTTCTATGCTTGGTTGATTCTTAGTGACCCATACCCTCATAGAAACATCTCCGTCTTTGCTGTGAGAGACACCGTGAACTTCTTGGGCCAACACTCCCCGATTAGGTTATTTGTTACAACTGATTTTAAGAAAGCACACGTGTCTCCAGTAGGCCTTATCCAATCACAAGGGCCTTTAAATCTGATGTAGACATCAGAGAAAGAGCGACGAGGTCAGGGATGGGATGCCCGAGTGGGAAATTCCCTGTCACTGGCAAGGCGTGCAGGTTGCCTCTGAAAGCTGAGAGCAGCCCTGGCTAATATCCAGAAAGAAAGCTACCAAAGTCTCAGGCCGATAATTTCCAGAAGCTGAACCCTGCCATGAGCACGTGAGCCTGCACGAACACCCCGAGCTGCATATAACACAGTTCAGCTGACACCTTGATTTCAGCCCGCGAGACCCTAAGCCAGCGGTTCTCAACCTTGGCTGCACATTAGAATCGCCTGGGAATCTTTTTAAAACCCTGATTTCTGGGCCTCATCTTCCGGAAAGTCTGTTTCTTTCTTATAGGGTGGGGCCACAACATTAGCAACAAACAGACTTTCCGGAGGATGAGGCCCAGAAATCAGGGTTTTAAAAAGATTCCCAGGCGATTCTAATGTGCAGCCAAGGTTGAGAACCACTGCCCTAAGCAGGGAAACCACACTCCTCAGCCCAGTCCGCCTGCGAGCTAAGAAACAGGTAACTTCATAAGGCACTGCTGGTTTGCAAACTGGCCCCTATATGTGCAGGGCGAGAAGAGAACTAAGAAAGGGGACCTCACTCCAGATTGGGAGACGGCAGTTTTCACTGGCAAGGGGACTTACTTATGAAGCTTGTCTTGAGTGCCTCAGGAAGAGTCCATCTCTGCGCCTGCCCGCCAGGTTCTTAAAAGTTTGCAGAGGCTTAACTCAGTGCAATCACGTCACCTGTACCATCCGGATGCTCTCACCACCTCACACTTTGAGGGCTTCCTCCTTGGAACAGCTCCCTCTGTGGGAAGGTGGACAGAACACACATTCCAAGGGCAGAGGAGGGGTGAGGAGCCTCTGCCCCCTCCAGTTCACAGGGCACCCAGGGGTCACATCCTCTTGATGACCTCCTGTAGCAGACATCACGGTAACTTGCTATACAGCAACAGAAAACTAATTGGGGTGTCCCAGAAAGTGTGTACACACTTTAACTGCTGATAGATCACTTAATTTTCACTCCTGTTCAGGTTTAACTGATTTGAAATGATGGGTGAGGCCTGCCTAAGCTTTGAACAAAGAAAATATATCCTTAAAGGGCCACTAGACTTTTTTTTATGAGGCTACATAAATGATAAAAGTTTAGGGTGCAAAATTGGCAATAGTTGGTGAATTGAGGGTGCATAAATACCGATGAAATGATTCTTGATGTTTGTGATTCCATTACTTCACCTTATCAGTAGTGTTTGGACCAGAACAATCATCAGTTTGAGAACAGGCATTGACAAAATATTCATTTCTGTAGATACTTTTAAATTTTGAAAAAGACCTGTATGTTAATAAACACTGACTTTATAATCATTCTAGGTATGTATGCATTTTTGGGACATCCTGTATATATGCATTACACAATGGATTACTAGGAAAATTGAAATACCTTCAAAATGTCTAAAAGGGCACTACTCCTTACCCATCCGTGATAATAAAGGGTGGGGAAAAAAGTAGGTTGACAGTTGTGAGTATGCCAAACAGAGTTTATTCTTGTATTATTATTACTTACTTATTTTTAGAGGCCTGGTGCACAAAAATTTGTGCACTCGGCGCGGGGGGGGGGGGGGGGGGGGGGGCCCTCAGCCCGGCCTGTGCCCTCTCGCAGTCTGGGACCCCTCAGGGGATATCCACCTGCTGGCATGCCTGGCCAGCCTGGGTGAGGGGCTGAGGGCCTTTTAGGCCGCCCACAACCCCTTCAGGATTTGGGTCCCTACTGGGGTGCTTGGCTGGAAACAGGTATCTTGGATTTATTTAACTTCTATCATTGAGACTTTGTTGCCTTGGTCCCCTACTTGAAGCCTGGGTTGCCAGCCCAGCAGGTATCTGGGCTTTGTTTATCTTCTATAACTGAAACAGGACCCTGGCTCCCTCCATTGCCGGGCAACTCCAGCTCCATGGCTGCCACCATCTTAGTTGAGTTAATTTGCATATTTGCTCCTGATTGGTTGGCAGGCGTGGCTTGTGGGTGTAACAGAGTGAGGGTCAATTTGCATATTGCTCTTTTATTAGATTAGATTTTCTGTATGTATACTGTAAACCTACTTTTGCCCACCCCTTTACATACAATGTCTGTGCCTCTACTGTTTCAGGTGATGTACTTGGGACAAAAGCCCATGGTTGTCGACTAAGGAAAATATACTTGATGGTAACCAAGAATTGAAGCTATGACACATGTGACAAGTAAGATATGAAAGAGATGTTTCTCTGCTTCCCTATTATTCTATTTATTGAGCCTCTGAACTATGAGTGAACTTCACTATGCACTTCACTACTTGTTATGTGCTTAGTACATAATTGAGGCTCACTACATATTTATTGAAGGAAACAATGCTAACAGTGTGGTGTGCATCTTTCCAGATTGTGAATGCATATAAATCTACTCTAATAAAAGAGTAATATTGAAATTAACCATCTCTCTGGGACGCCTAAGTCACACCCACCAGCAAATCAGAGTGGCTGTATGCAAATTAACTCAGCCAAGATGGAGGCTGGCAGAGCAACCATGGAGGCAGGTGCAGCTCAGGCGGTGGGGTGGGCGGGGCGGGCGTGGCAGGCTTGGCCAGCCTGCAAACTGCCATCAGCCCCTCACCCAGGCTGGCCAGGCATGCTAGCAGGTGGACATCGCCCAAGGGGTCCCAGACTGTGAGAGGGCACAGGCCGGGCTGAGGGACTCCCCCCCACCAGTCCACAATATATTGCGCACCGGGCTCCTAGTATACTTATAAATGGAATCATACCATCTATGTTGTGTTTCATTTTTGTTCAGCAGGATATATGAATGTTTCCAAGTCAATATAGATAGAGAGAGAAATCCAACTCGTAGAATTCCATTTTTATTGTTTATACTCTACTGTATTTATTTATAAATTAGCTGGATACAATCCATCTTTTACCAGAACTTTCAGTGCAATCAAGGTCCTTACACAGTTTTCCACTTTATCCATGGCTTCACTTTCTGTGGTTTCTGTTACTCATGGTCACCCATGGTCTGAAAATATTAGATGGAAAATTCCAGAAATGAGCAATTCATAAGATTTAAAAAGTATGCTTCTAGTAGCATGATGAAATCTCACACTGTCTCTTCTCACCCAGGATAGGAACCATCCTTTTGTCCAGCATATCCAGGCTGTATAGGCAACCTCCCGTTAGTTACTTAGTAGCTATCGTAGACATCAGATGGCTGTCTTGGTATCATGGTGCTTGTGTTGCGGCAACCCTATTTCACCTCATAATGCCTCCAAGCACAAGAATAGTGATGCTGGCATTTCAGATATGCCAATGAGAGGCCGTGAAGTTCCTCCTTTAAGTGCAAAGGTCCGTATGTATAGGGGGGAAAAACATAGTATATGTCAGGTTTAGTAATATTCATAGTTTCGGGCATACACCGGGGGTCTTCGATCCTGTAAGGGGGCCAAATGTACATACGTATTTGATTAGCTATATACATTTATTTGATTAGAGTCCTTCAGGTGGGATCATTGAGTGACAAAAATTTTCAATTTTGATTTGATGTATTTTGCCATATTTTTCACTGTTTTCTTTTTCATTTATATTTCCATAAGTATTGTTAATTATTTGATGTTTATCTTTTTATTTTAATTATTATGTTAGCTTATCATTTTCTTTTATTTATTATACTAGAGGCCAGGTGCACAAATTTTCATGCATGTGGAGGGGAGGATCCTCAGCCCAACCTGCCCCCTTTCACAGTCCAGAAACCCTCAGGATGTCCTCCTCTGTGGGAGGCAACCAGGCCGATCAGGGGAAGGTGCCACCCCCCATCACCCCACTGTTATTGCCACTGTTGGCCACTGCAGCAGCTGGCCCTTAGACCTCACATCTTAGAGCTGGCCCTGCTCCCCACCCCCTGGTGGGTGGAGGGCGATCTGGGGTCAGGCCAGCTGGGAGAGAGGACATGAGAGGTTGAGGCACAACAGGTTGCACCCCATCCAGCCTCTGCGAGGCATAGCACTGGGACCGGGCCCGCACCACTGTCTCTGTGGCTGCCTTTGCTGAAGGGGCAGCACTGGAACCAGGACCACGCAGTCCCCTCTCCCGCTGCCTCTGTAGAAGGGGCCACGGAGCTGGACTGGCCCACACCAGGTCTCTCCCACGCCTCCTCTGTGGACAGGTCCATAGGACCGGTTTTCTCCCTTCTTCCTTTTCCCTTCTCCCGCAGGCTCTGCAAAAGGGACTGCAGCTCTGGACAGGCCCACACCGCAGCCTCTCCCATGCTGCCGGCCCTCGGCCCTCACAGCCAATGTGGCTGTGGCCCTTGGCCCTTGCAGGTGCTGTGGCTTTGTCTGGAAGGACAGCCCAAAGACACCCGGTCTAATTAGCATGTTACCCTTTTATAAGTATAGATTATAAAAAGCCACTTATTTTTATCTTAATGAATGTATCAACCTCTATAAATCATTCAGTAATGACCACAAAACTGTGAAAATTAAATAGTGCAAAACAGCACTCTAGGTCAAAATTTTAAATTTTAACTCACCTATCAAATTCAGGTAAAATGACAGAATAGTAGTAATAGCTTTCTTAAGCATTTCCTTTGCTTACCCTAAACCTAATCCAGTAAAAACCCTTGCTAGTAACATAGTATCTAGTATTAATTTTCATGAATAGGAGACAAACAGTTTCAGCAGTACATGAACAAATGAAAAATAAAATGGTAAATATAATATCATTTTTAAAGTTTTGATAATTGCAGTAGGTCAATGTCCACATTTTAGATTCCTTTTTTTTCTTTGATTAAGGTATTACATATGTGTCCTTATCCCCCATTTGCCCCCCAAACCACCCCACTCATGCCCTCACTCCCCTGTTGTTTGTGTCCATTGGTTAGGCCTATATGTTTGCATACAAGACTTTTGGTTGATCTCTCCCCCTTACCTCCACCCTCCCCTATCTTCCCTTCTGAAGTTTGACAGTCTGATTGATGCTTCTCTGTCTCTGGATCTGTTTTTGTTTATCAGTTTATGTTGTTCATTATATTCCAGAAATGAGTGAGCTCATGTGATTTTTCTCTTTCTATGACTGGCTCATTTCACTTAGCATAATGCTCTCTAGGTCCATCCATGCTGTTGAAAATGGTAAGGATTCCTTCCTTTTTACAGCAGCATAGTACTCCATTGTATAGATGTACCACAGTTTTTTAATCCACTCATCTGCTGATGGGCACTTAGGCTGTTTCCAAATCTTAGCTATGGTGAATTCTGCTGCTATGAACATAGGGGTGCATATATCCTTTCTTTAGATTCTTATGTAAGATATAAATTGTATTTTTACATATGTTGAAGTTATGACTAGCATACAATTCATGCATTTCCCAAAGCTTTGGAAATTCATAAAAGTATATATAAAACTTTAAGTAAAATTACTGTTTTAAAAGTGGGAACTAGGAGAAACCAAGATGGCAGCATAGGTAAACACCAGAATTGCTGCCGCGCACAACCATTTCAAAACCACAATGAAAAGAAAAAACGGACACCACCCAGACCCACAGGAAGGCTGGCTGAGTGGAAATTCTACAACTAGAAAGAGACTGAGACTCAGAGGAGGTGCGGAAGCAAAGTACAGAGGTACAGAGGCACGTGCAAAGGGGGCTGGCGGAAAGGGCTGGCAGCATTTCATACCAGAGAGGCACAAGCTCCCGACAACTCTGAACTCCAGTTCCAGGTGACTTTCTGGGGACTCAGAATCATACGGGGAGGAACTAGACTGTCTGGCACCGTCTGGCACTTGGAGGAACTCCAAAGCGGCTTGAGACCCGGTGCCTCTTAGGGCAGGGCTGAGAATCAGCCATAGCTGGTTGTGCCGCCACCCTGTAGATTCCCCAAGACCCCACCCCACCCAAGCTGCATACAGAGGCTTTTGCATATAAAAGGCTGGTAGCCTCAGGCAGAAGCTGAAATAGCACCTTCTTAGAGTTCCAAGAGACTGTGTACCCAGTGGTCAGAGCAGGACCACCCAGTCTACCACTCCTCAGACCCATAAGGGACACACTCAGGGGGCAGACTCAGTGGACACCAAAGCACCACTGGAGCAAGTCTTGTCCCATAAGGGTGTCTCCAGCACAGAAGTTCTCCCACCATAGACACAGCTGATTCTCACAGCCAAGTGGCCTGGAGGTCAATTCCTCCCAGTGATACCAACAACAATCAAGGCTTAGCTACAAGACTATGTACAAAGCCTACAAAGCCGTGCACCAAGAGTGTCCACTTCCGGTAACTGGGGAGGCTGAGCAACTGGGCCCTATAGGACACCTAGCACAGAAAGCCACTCTATCAACGTAGGGAAGCAGCCGAAATGCAGAGACAAAGAAACAGGTCACGAATGACAGAAATGGAGGAAAATAAACGACTGGATATAGAGTTCAAAATCATGGTTATAAGGCTTTCAAGAATATTCTAGAGACTGCCGATAAATTTAGTGAGACCCCCAAGGATATAAAAAAGGACCAGCTAGAAATTAAGCATACACTGACTGAAATAAAGAATAATATACAGAGATCCAACAGCAGACTAGAGGATCGCAAGAATCAAGTCAAAGATATGTAATATGGAACAGCAAAAAAACACCCAGCCAGAAAAGCAAAAAGAAAAAAGAATCCAAAAATATGAAGATAGTGTAAGGAGCCTCTGGGACAACTTTAAGCGTACCAACATCAGAATTATAGGGGTGCCAGAAGAAGAGAGAGAGCAAGATATTGAAAACCTATTTGAAGAAATAATGACAGGAAACTTCCCCTACCTGGTGAAAGAAATGGATTTACAAGTCCAGGAAGTGCAGAGAATCCCAAACAAAAGAAATCCAAGGAGGACCACACCAAGACACATCATAATTAAAATGCCAAGGGCAAAAGACAAAGAGAGGTTCTTAAAAGCAGCAAGAGAAAAGCAGTCAGTTACCTACAAGGGGGCACCCATACAACTGTCAGCTGATTTCTCAACAGAAACTTTGCAGGCCAGAAGGGAGTGGCAAGAAATATTCAAAATGATCAATAGCAAGAACCTACAACCTAGATTACTTTACCCAGCAAAGCTATCATTCAGAATTGAAGGTCAGACAAAGAGCTTCAGAGACAAGAAAAAGCTAAAAGAGTTCATCACCACCCAACCAGTATTATATGATATGCTGAAAGGTATGCTTTGAGAAGAGGAATAAGAAGAGAAAGTAAAGATAAAAATTATGAACAACAAATACATGTCTATCAACAAGTGAACCTAAAAATCAAGTGAATAAAACAAATCTGATGAACAGAATAAACTGGTGAATAGAATAGAATCAGGGGCATAGAAAGGGAGTGGAATGACAATTCACAGGGGGAAAGGGGTGGTTGGGGGTGTGGAAAGATACTGGACAAAAATCGTACACCTATGGATGAGGACAGTGGTGGGGGGGTAAGGGCAGCGGGTGGGGTGGGAACTGGGAGGAGGGGAGCAAAGCGGGGGAAGAGAAACAACTGTAATAATATGAACAATAAAGATTTTTTTTAAAAGTGGGAACTAAATAAGTAAGAGAAGTACCAACAGTAAATAATACAGTCCTCAGGTTATGTCAAACTCACCATACTTCATTTCATGGTTATATCGCCATCTCCCATTTATAAAAAATAAAGTTCTGTCATTTCGATGTATGTACATATGTGCTTTATGTTTTTATTGTTTATTTACCACAAGTAAAGATCAAGAATTGTTATCTTTCTCTTAATTTGTTTTTTACTGTTTCACTTCATTACTGCTGTGTATGTGCTTCATGTGAGTGATGTAGGTGCTCATGTAGGTGGGTTCTGACTTACGAGGAAAACTTCATTATGTCACGCCATAGGAACGGATCTCCAATATAACCCGAGGTCCTACTGTAATAATAATAATACAACCTGATCTTTCACTTTAAAGACTACAGAGTATCTGACAAAATATTTATTGGTCCACCATTATTTACCAAAAAATTCACAAACAAAAGAAAATAATAAAGAACCACACTCCATAAAATTTTCCATTTCAATTTACAACAGAATATCCTAACACTTAATATTGTGAATAGAAAATATATCCTCAACCATTGACCCTAATTTGGTTGTGAATCTGAGCTATCAAATGATATTTAGGTCACAACAAACACCACGAATATCTGCTGATTAAACGAGAAGTAGGTAAGGGGAAATAGGGAGAATTAGAATATCCTTAGTAGGTAGATAGATATACACACATGTGATTCTGCAGATTTACAGACTCTTCTGGTAAGAAGGACATTGTATCTCTTTGATTCAAGTACACTGGTAATCCCACACCAGTCTTCCAAGTAATACATCAGACCTAAGGCTCCCTGACCAAGTCAAGTCCCTGCCCAGGGGCAGGAGCTCAAGGCTCAGGAGGCAGACTTCATTCTGCGCAGTCTCAGTAATGTCAGGGAGCTAGTTCAGCTCTTTGCTGGATATCTCACAAGAAAGTCCCACAGGCATTTCCAAATCAATCTGTCCAAATTCAGAGTCATTTTATTCCCTGCTGTGAAACTGTTTCCTTTCCTAAGTGCTCCCTATCACAGTTAACGGCCCTCCTACTTCACCAAGCTAGACCTTCTGGCATTTTCTTTGATCCACTCAGATCCCCAATCCCACAGCCTGGCACACAGCAGGAACAGAATAACATTATGTAAATGAAAAGGGGAAAAGTGAAAAACGAAGGGAGGGGAGAAGGGAAAGAATAGGGGAGATAAGAGAAAAAGGGAAGGATGAAAGGGAGTTTCTTTCATGTTGGGGTTAGATTGAGGCCCACAGGAACCCACATTTACGTTGCTTTTCCCCATGATCACCCTTGGACAGGCACTTGCTATTTTTTATTGGATTATTGCAATAGCCTTTTGACTTGTCTCCTGCCACCTGTCCACCATTCTCTCATCTCTCAGAACTGTTATTCTCCCATTAAATTTATCATCCCTGTACAGTGTCTCATAATGATGGCCACCTCTGGTTTAAAAATACACTTAATGGGTCCCATTATTTCTGAATCCTATTCAAACTCCTTAGCTTACTTACCCTAGGCCCTTAAAATCCTATTCTTAGTATGCCTTCATAATTCCATCTCTAGCAGCCCAAAACCCAACTCTTTTCCTACTCTGATCTACACCAAAGTCTTGCAGACGTACCCGTGACATGGACCCGGTGCTGTTGCCACATTCTTCATTCTGTGTTCACAAGTGGAAATCCTGATTCCTTCCCAAGTAAACCCTGTGCGGTTAAATGTCTCCTCAACAGTCAACCTCGAAGTCACTTCTATAAATGTTTCTTTGACACTTTCAGAATTAAGAAACACCACCCTCTTCGGGTGTCTATAAAAGTTTAGGTCTATGTCGTATTCCTTTTAATCTGAACATAACTAATGCTAGCACATAATTGTATATTCTAGGATTCCCTGGGATGTCAGCTCCTCTGAAGGTTGACCATCATGAATCTTTACATGTGCAAGCACCCAAATCAGAGCTAAAAACAGTTCTGCAAATGTCATACCACTTGGTTACATGGGAATTCTTTTCTAGAACAAAAATTAAGTCACATGGCAGTAACATTTTTCATGGACCTAAAGAAAATGTTTAAGCTTATTGAAATGGATATATAGTTTTAACGTGACTCTCCTCATAATATTGC
>PVJC01007004.1:0-52954 GCA_004026665.1 Murina feae | reverse complement strand
TGCTAATATAAGAATAACCTCTATTTTGCATACTCACAACTGTAAACATACTTCTGCCCCACTCTGTAGTTACAATAAGCTTTGCCTTTGAGCTTGTGAAGAAGCCACCCCAGCCTCCTAGAGTGAAGACAAGGAGCTCAGTATGTCACTGTTAATGGCTTCTGCCATATACTGAGGGGCACTGTTTGATCCAAAACAGACTTTAGTTTCATTTGGAAAATGAAATATTTGTTTTTAAAGAAATAAGGGTATAGTTTCACTATTTTTTTGTGAAACATGAAATAGTTTAAAAAGCACTCTTATTATATTAGTGTTGCTGCTAATGTATAGTTGTTTTCTTTGAGTAAAAAGTCTATTTAAATGATATTACATAATGGATTTGGAAAAGTTATATTTTGAATCGATATTTCGAGCTAGCTGTATGAGTCACTTCCCAAACTGCTTCCTTCTTATTATAGGAGTTTAGATCATTACCAAGTTCTTCCATCTTTATTGCCATGAGTCTAATGCACGTACTTTTATGTGGTACTCAAAATACTACATATACAGTGTTTACTTTCCACTTGGCTTCAGATTTACTTTAAACGATTTCCCATGTTTATTAGAAGATGTAGTGTCCTGTTACAGATTCTTTTTAGAAACAGGAAGACTCAGGCTAGAGAACTTAGCATTTAACTCTTGGTTAGCATCTCCTACTTTGGCACCCTGATTGTTTTAATAGTAAACCTGTAACTTTGAAACAATTATATTTTGCTTTTCTTTTTTCTTGTTTTTTTGGGGTCATGTTCTAGAACTCGCCTGAAAGCATTGGAGTTCGGACACCCAAACATGAAGACGAGAATGAGAAGGAAAAGGAGCTGCAGCTGGAATCCCTGCTAGGAGCTTTTGAGAGCCTGGGCAAGGCCTGGCCCCGAAATGTGGAGACTCAGCGTAAGCACCAGAACCTATGCTTGAAGAAGTGCTAGAACCAGAGGCTACTTAATGAGAGCAGGGATGTTCTGAGTGACAAGTTATTGTTTCTTGTACCTTCTGACTGATTAATAGAATTATCCAACACAAATTTTACTCCTCCATTGGCACATAATCCTATTGTATAGGTTTGCTAGGGTTGCCTTAACAAAGTACTGCAGATTAGGTGGCTTAACCAACAGAAATTCATTTTCTCACAATTCTATTTGAGATCAGGGTGTCAGCAGTGTTGGTTTGTTCTGAAACCTCTCTCCTTGGCTTCTAAATAACCATTTATATCTGCGTCCTAATCTCTTCTTATGAGGACACCAGCAGTATTGGATTGGGGCCCACCCTAATGACCTCTTTAAGATGCTATCTCTCAGTACAGTCATTCTGAGGTTCTTAGGGTTAGGACTTAGTTATAAATTTGGGGAACGCAATTCAGCCCTTAACACCCATGGTATAATATACTAGGGGCCTGGTGCACAAAAACTTGTGCACTTGGGAGGTCCTTCAGCCTGGCCTGTGCCTTTTCGCAGTCTGGGACCCCTCAGGGGATGTCCATCTGCTGGCATGCCTGGCCAGCCTGGGTGAGGGGCTGATGGCTGTTTGCAGGCTGGCCAAGCCCCCCAGTGTGGACCTGCACCCCATTGGGGTGTGGCCAGCCTGGGTGAGGAATTGAGGGCCGTTTTCAGGCTGTCCACAGTCCCTCCAGGGTTCTTGTCCCTACTGGGATACCTGGGCAGCCTGGGTGATGAGCCGAGGGCCATTTTCAGGCTGCCCACAGTCCCTTCAGGGTTTGGGTCCCTACTGGGGTACCTGGCCAGCCTGGGTGACGGGCTGAGGGCCGTTTTCAGGCTTTCAGGCTGCCCACAGTTCCCATTGACTCCCCGTCCCAGCAAGGCTGGCTGGAATCAGGTTTCTAGGGTTTATTTATCTTCTCTAATTGAAACACTGTTACTTTAAGCCGAGGCCTAGGCTGGTAACGAAGCCTCCTGTTTGCTTCAGCTCCGTGGCTTCTATAATTGAAACAATGTTGCCTTAGTAGAGGCCCAGCCAGTCTAGGCAGACAGTTTCCTCCATCGCTGGTGCAACGGAAACTCCTATTTGCTTCAGCTCTGTTGCTTCTATAATTGCAACTATGTTGCCTTGAGCAGAGAGAGGCCCAGCTGGCCTAGGCAGTTTACTCCCAGTGCAACGGAAGCCTCCTGTTTGATCTAGTTCCACGGTGGTTGGCCTCCATCTTGACTGGGTTAATTTGCATACAGCCACTCTGATTGGCTGGTGGGAGTGGCTTAGGCATCCTGGAGAAACGGTCGATTTCAGTATTACTCTTTAATTATTAGAGTAGATAGAAGATAGTTTGACTGTAAAAAGAATTCTTATACTCTGTGATACGGTTTGCTGAGCAATCCACAGAATATATTAGTGGGGTATCTTCATCTCAGAAATTAATGGCCTTGTAAGTAAACAAATCTTTAATAAGCAAGTGAAATCTCTGTTTCACTGAGAACCTTGAAACTTTTTGAGAGATTTTCAGAATTGGACGTGTATTTCCAAAGAGTTAAGTAGATGAACAAACAGTAAACCTTTGTTGGATTAGGTTGCAGTTAGGAGTCTTTTGACTGGACCTTGAACTTGGGTACCAGGCTCCTCTGAAGTTTGCCTTCTGTTAGTTTCTGCAGTGTTTCCCCCCCAGTATCCTTAATGTACTTGAATGTTATTTAAAAATATGTTGATTATTTGTGATTGGATATGTTTGCAATCAGATTTTTAAGATTGTCTCTGAGCCTTGCCATTCTTTTGTGAACTTTAAAAAGTATATTTGCCATGTATAGGAAGGATTTTCCGAAAGATACATATTTATAAGTGGTCTTATGTCTTGGCATTATGTTATGGACTGCAGTGAAGTCTACTTTTTTTGATGCCATTAGGGCTACTGACTTTTTCTTGAATGGGGTAGAAAAAGGGAATTTATATAACATCTAATGGTCCAGTGCACAGATTGGTGCACATTGAAAGGAAATCAATTAGAAGAAAGACTTGTGTGGTAATTACATTACTGCAAAAAATTACATGTCAAAATATAATATAATATCTAATCTAATAAAAGAGTAATATGCAAATTGATCCTCACTCTGAGACACCTAAGCCACGCACACCAGCCAAGCCACACCCACCAGCCAATCAGAGCAACTATATGCAAATTAATCCAGTCAAGATGGTGGCCAACAGCCACGGAGCTAGAGCAAACAGGAGGCTTCTTTTGCACTAGCGATGGAGCAAACTGCCTGCCTAGGCCAGCTGGGCCTCTGCTCAAGGCAACAAAGTTTCAATTATAGAAGATAAATAAACCCCAGAAACCTGATTCCAGCCAGCCTGGCTAGGACATTGGGTCAATCGAAGCTGTGGGCAGCCTGAAAACGTCCCTCAGCCCCTCACCCAGGCTGGCCAGGCACTCCAGCAGGTGGACATCCTTAAGGGGTTCCAGACTGCGAGAGGGCACAGGCCAGGCTGAGGGACCCCCCCCCCCCCAGTGCACAAATTTGTGCACCAGGCCCCTAGTAGTATTATAAAATTAAAACGTGTGTGATAAGTGCCAGTGAGAGCTTTATGTGCATTGTACATGCATGAGTTAATGTTTATTTTTAAATTGCTAGTGCGCATCGGTCGGACAGACAGATTGATGGTCGGTCACTTAGCCTTTTATATATATAGAAGATGATACATACCCAGAGCAGTTTATTTTAGTGTAAGGCATAGAAATGTATATTCATTTGCCAGTTATTGAGGGGAAGGCCAAGCCTTTGAGAATGGAACTGTTACACATTGACTTCTCATACTTCTTATAAGGTATCATCTACAATTTGAGTTCTGATGCTTTATTGTAGAAAAAGAAGCTAAAATCTCTTATGCAGCAATTCCAGTGCAGAATTCTTGTAGATTTTTACTGCCATCTGTCTTTACATATGTGGATCAAATTAAAAATAACGACTTTGTTGAGTTTTATACATCTATTTCATCAGTTAGTGTATATAATTATATAATTGTAATTGCAAGTGCAGTTGGCATGACAGGTTTGGGATAGAACTGCTGTCTCTTGGTAAGCCCACGACATGCAGAAGCTTCTGCGTGTCCCCAGGAGCTCCCTGGGGAAAGGGAGTGTGGTTAAGATTTAGTGTCAGTTCCTTGGAGAAGGATACTCCTTTGAAAATGATCATTTATAAACAATTATACAGAACCTTCATGGCGGAAGTTCTGATCAGGGGAATTTGGGAATTGGACACAAAGTCAGCCTGAAGTTCTTTTTGTTTTTGTTTTTGTTTTTTGAAATTTCATGGCTTTAACTAAAGGCATTTGTTGTTTTATATTTTCTTCCCTTCTCCTCTTTTTCTATCTTCCTATCTCCCACCCATCTCTGCCCCCTCTGTCCCTCTCTGTTTCTGTCTCTTTCCTTCCATCTGTCTTTCACTCGCTCTGTCTTTTGCTCCTTCATACTCGCTGTCCTGCTCTGTCCCATCCTGTCTTTCTTCCCAGGTTGTTATCGGCAGGAGCTATGCAAATTGATGTGTGACCGGCTAAAACTCAGCACATGGAAAGTGCAGCTAGGAGTCCTACAGTCAATGAATGCCTTTTTTCAGGGGTAATTTGCTACATAGTTCATTTATTTTGTCCTTTTACCCTTAGCATTTTATATGTAATCAGTGAAATTCTCTTAAATTTTAAAACTAAATGCTAGAGTGACATCATAAAGTGATACACGCAGATAGAAATTATTTGTGCCAGAAGGTTTTGAATAGGAATATTTCTTAAAACTGGCATTTGTGTCTTGCTTTCTGATTTTTATAGATTAATGCTTTTGGAAGAAGAACATGCAGATCCTGAAGCTTTGGCTGAAATTCTCCTTGAAACTTGTAAATCAATCACATATTCTTTAGGTGAGTTTGATAAACTGACATTGATACGGGGTGGGTCCTGATTTTAAAGGTCAGGGAGCTAAGCTTCAAATATTTCCTACCTTGTGCTAGGAACTAAGTTTATGGAACTATTGAACTATCCTATTTAATATACTCTGTATGCCCAGAATGAAATATATTAACCTGGAACTATAATTTAGGATTTTAACTCCTAGATTAGAAAAACCTTTGTGATAAGTATTTTTTAAAAAAACTTTTACTTGGAAATAATTTTAAACTTACAGAAAAGTTGCAATAATAGTATATATATCCCACATATGAGTGAAATCATTTGGTTCTTGACTTTTTCTGTAGGACTTATTTTGCTAGGCATTATCTTCTCAAGATTCATCCATGTTGTCGAAATGGCAGTATTTCATCTTTTGTTATGGCTGAGTAGTATTCCATTGTAATATGTACTACATCTTCTTTATCCAGTCATTTGTTGAGGGACATTTAGATTATTTCCATGTGTTCACCACTATGAATAATGTTGCAATGAACATAAGGATATACACATCTTTGCAAATAAATGTTCTCAAATTTTTCAAGTATATACCCAGAAGAGGAGTTGCTAGGTCATATGGTAACTCTATTCTTAATTTTTTGAGGAACCTCCATAGTAGCTGTACCAGTTTACATTCCCATCAGTAGTGAATGAGGGTTTCTTTTTCTCCACAACCTCTCCAACACTTATTTTACTTGTCTTGTTGATAATAGCCATTCTAACAGGTGTGACATGTAGTTAATGAAGCTAAGCATATTTTCATATATCTGTAGGCCATTTGTACATCTCCTTGGGAGAAGTATCTTTGGATTGTTGGTTTTGTTATTGTTGAGTTGTATTATATAAAACTGAAAGCAACAAATGAACAACAAGACAAGCAAAAACTCAGCTTCAGCCAGGTGTGTCATTTTGTTAGAGCATTGTTTCCATGTGCCAAGGTTGTGGGTTTGATCCCTGGTCAGGGCACATGCAAGAATCAACCAATGAATGTATATGTGGGACAACAAATTGATGTTTCCCCAACCCCTCTAAATCAATGCAAGAACAAATAACCACACCAAAAAACCCTTATAAACACAGACAACAAGATGGTGGTTACCAGGGGGAAAGGAGTGTGGGGGAGGGATAGTAAAGGGTAAAGGGCGTCCAGTACATGGCAACTGAAGGAGATTTTACTTGGGGTGGTAAATACAATACAATATATGATGACGTATTGTAGAATTGTATACTTGAAAGCCTATGTAATTTTGTTAACCAAAGTCAGCCCAATAAATTTAATTTTGAAAAGCTAGCAAAAACAAGCAGAAACCTGAGCTCAATGACTTGCCAGGTTGAGCTCTCAGACATGGACGACACTGCCCCCTGTCAGCGGGGAAGGTTGGGCTGCCATGCAGAGGAGTGACTTTTCCATTAGCCTGTGCCTGATTTCCCTCCTGTCCCATGCTGAGGGGCCCAGTCAAGATATTAAATAAAAGTAGTACATATAATACCTATATATCTTTTAATCCAAGTTGCCTGTTAACATTTTGCCCCATTTATTTAATCATTACTTCTATATACGTATTTTTCTTGAACCATTTGAAAGTATATTGTTTATGTCACACCTCTTTACCTCTAAACTTTTCAGTGCACGTTCTCTTACATCAGCTCAGTACAATTACCAGCTTTCGGCATTATAATGCTGCAGTTTTAAAAATCAAATCCTTTACTGTCATAGGTGTTCCGCTGACTCAGAATGTTTTTTATAGAATTTTCCCCCTCTTCTCCATTAAGGGATTTTGGTCCAGGATCATTTATTGAATTTTATTGTTATATCTTTTTATTCTTCTTTAATCTAGAACACTTCCTCAGCCTTTCTCTGTCCTATATGACATTGACAATTTTGAAGAAAAGTCTCCCCCCATCTTTTTTTAACTGGAAGGTTTCTCATGGTGTTTGTCTCGTGTTTCCTCCTGATTAGATGCAGGTCATGGCTTCCCAGTTGGGATACTCCCTCCATAAGTGACGTGCCTCACATCAAGAGGCACACAGTGTCCATCTGCCCTCACTGGCGATGGTAATTTTGATTACCTGGTCAAGGTATATTCAGTTTTCTCTACCGTCTAGTTAATATTCCACTCACCCCTCTTGTGTCTAACAAGCAGCCTGTGGGAAATACTTTAAGAGCATTTAGATTACCTGCTCTTCTTCGCAGCTGTCGGAGGAAGCAGTCTGGGGAAGACACGGTAGGCCATGCGGGCAAGCTGCTCCTCTCCAGAAGGCTTAGACCTAGCACATGTCAAGGTTTCTTCCTGAACCCGTCTTCACCGAGACGGCTTCCTAACTGCAGCCTCCCGCACATTTACCTTTTGACAGTTGGCATCCTTATAAGCAAGACCCTACCCTCTCTCTACCTCTATTATTGATACTGATGCATGGATTCCTTTCCCTTCAGTTGGTTTATAATTAATTATTTTTCTTAATTTGTGCTCATATGGTCTCAGATTTGGCCAGTGGAGGCTCCTTCAAGCTGACTCTTGTGTCCTGTTGACAGGTCACCATCATCTTATAGGCCCTTCTGTACTTTGTAACAGAACAGGATGTTATAAGCTCATCTTGTGCTTTCCTTGCTGTGAGTTTGGTTGTGTTAATTTTTTCGATAGACAATTTCACTGTGAACTAGATGCTGATCTAGAGCAGTGGTCACCAACTGGTGGTCCGTGAGGTCTCAAAGGTTGGCGACAGCTGATCTAGAGTAGACAAGAAGGAAGTATGTTTTAGTTGTAATTCTTGGAGGTAGCGTGCTTTTGGATAAAGAACTGGCAGTTAAGAAACTTATCTTTACAGGGTCCCAGGCAGGTGTCTCTGATTTTGCCTTCACCCTGGGTTGTGTAATGTTCTTTGTTAATTTGAGGTCATGCAAACCTAAAGACCCTTCTTAGGTATTATGAGGAGATGCATATGTGTTTAAGTTGTGTCTTTTGAATTCCCACTGCTAAATTTGGGTCCTTTAAATATTGCCATTTGGTGTGGTGCTTGACATATTTGGCTGACATTTTTTTCTTAAAGTAAGGAATTTGGGTACATAGCACATCTCAAGTATTTAGTGATAGATAACCCAGAAAGGGAAGCTTACTTAAGAAAAGGTGTGTCTTTCTCTGAATTTGTCATTTCTTAACATCTTTCAGTAACATTAACTTAATCTTGGAGCTGTTGTTTGGAAGGCATATAAAACATGTGCATTTTGTGTTTTTTCCCCTCAGAAAATAAGACATACTCATCTGTGAGAACAGAAGCTTTATCTGTGATAGAATTACTGCTTAAAAGGCTTGAAGGTGAGTTCCTAATAGTTCTGATTGGAAAACCGGAAAGCCAGGATATGTTATGGCATATGTTTTAGAAATTATTTTATTTTCTGTTTTTAATTAGCACATGCTCTAATGTACAAATTTATGTGATACATATGCACATCCAAGTGGGATAGACAAAGCTAAAACCCTTAAATGTTATTAAAGTGTTTAAATTTTATGAAGCTATAGTTATCTTAGAATAATAGTTTTTGTTTCCAGTGTGAATGCTGATTTAATCTTGGTTATTATGGCATGTGGTTGACAGTGCATAGTGGAGCTCACTGTCCACATGTAAATAAACAGAATGACACACTGAAAAGTGGAGTTGGGGAAGTATTTTAAAAATTATCCACCTGAGTCATCTATTTGATAGCATTTTCTTAATCCTATTTTTTCCTGTTTTCCTTTTTTTAACCTTCTTATAAAGAAGATTTCTTCTAGTGGCTATGGTAAAAGAAAACATTTTCTCCAGTGGTGTATCTGTTACTAATTTTAAAAGGAGGCCTCTTTTTCTCTTTTCTCTTCTTTTTTTTTTTTTTTTTTTTTTTTTTTTTTTTTTTTTTTTTTTTTTTTTTTTTTTTTTTTTTTTTTTTTTTTTTTTTTTTTTTTTTTTTTTTTTTTTTTTTTTTTTTTTTTTTTTTATTATTTTAACCCCAGGGAATAGGGAAGAAGGAGCAGTTTTCTCCAGGTCCTGTATATTTGAAATTTTTATTTCTTTATTTTTGTTTAGCATTTAAAGGACCTCTGCTAGGGCTTCATAAAACAGGCTTTTTAGACTCAGTAACACTACACATCTTGTAATCCCTTTTTCTTTGTTGAAATGAAAGAGCAAGGCCCCTCATCAGATCACTGAATTTGCACTGTTTGCCAAATATGCATGAATGTATTCTAGGTGAGTAAAATGAGGCTAAATGGTGAGGTAACATGCCATACCACATCACTAGAAAGTGGCAAAGCCTCACAAATAAGACTTAGGATCTTTACTTTGAGTTTCTCTGATGCTTCCCTTAAAGAAATGAATAATAAATTATCATCTGTTGAAACTGACTGTGCAGTTTTGAAATTTGTTCAAGATTTTTTTTAACTGAACAAACATCTATACTAATAAAATACTAATAAAAGGGTAATAAGCTAATTAGACCAGACATCTTTTGGCTGTCCTTCCAGAGAAAGCCACAGTGGCGGAGGCCGAGGGAGAGCCGGTTAGGGGAGATCAGGCTGGCAGGAGAGGACAGTTAGGGGGCGATCAGGCTGGCAAGGGAGCAGTTGGGGGCGATCATGCTGGCAGGGAAGCAGTTAGGGGCATCAGGGTGGCAGGCAGAGGTGCTTAGGGGTGATCAGGCAGGCGAGCAGTTAGGAGCCAGCGGTCCTGAATCGAACCTAAATCGGCAGTTGGACATCCCCCAAGGGGTCCTGGATTGGAGAGGGTGCACGAATTTTGTGTACTGGGTCTCTGATATCTTATAAAGAGGCTTTTTGTATTGTTGATGGCCTTTTGGTCACTTTGTACTTTGCCTTAATACTTCCTACTTATCACTTTGTTTTAGCATCCTTAGATGCTTTTTATCCCACTAATACTGGGGGCAGAGGATGGGACTCCATGATATGCTTTCAGGTTATTGTCAATAATTAGGGTTTGAGACAATTATTGAACCCGTGATCATTATATCCTTAGTTGTTATCAAGTGATTGCTTTGCATTTATTTTGGGGATATGATATATGGAGGAAACGCAGAATGACTACTTTGGTTTTTTTATGCTTGCTTGTTCTATGAGGAATCTTTTTTTCTTCTTTCTCTTTCCATTCAGAGTCTAAACAGTGGGAAAGTTTGACATCTGAGTGCAGAACGCTCCTGATTGAATCTTTAGCAACTATGGAGACAGATAGCCGACCTGAGCTAAAGGAGAAAGCATCATTGCTGAAGAAAACACTCGAAAATGTGGAATAATTTAGAAATGGAAGAAACAAGTGCCATGTTCATTGTGATGAAATTGGTGGTATTCTTTGAAAAACCAAGTGGGAAAAGTAAAGATTAATCTGTAGCATGCATCATTCCTTGGCTGAAATAAAAACAAAAAATGCCTTAAATTTTGTTCCTTATTAGCTTTATTTTTTTGATGTTTTAAAAGTATCTGGGCTGAGTGAGCTTAATGAAACATGGATGTTTGAGAGGTGGTTGTTGGTAAAACTGATGGAAATAGTATTAGAGGATGAAAGCTGTTACTAAAGGGATGAACAACCTTGTAGAGAAGCTGGATAAAAGCCTTACAACTGCATCTACAGTGACTGAAGCTCCTTCAGGAAGGGGCTCTGCCGTCACATAGTGGAACCCCCTTGCTTCCCACCTGGAGACACGGGCTCTGTGCTGACAGACCTTCCTTTCTGCAGCCTGTGCTAAGGCCAGAACCCAGGTGTTGGATGACCTGCCCGGGAAATTTTCTTTTACAACCTTCTGCCAATCGGTGCTAACCCTGACCTAACAGAGAAACAAGAACTGAACTGACATCACTTGGTTCTTGAAATTCATAAGCTGAATGTTGTCATTTGTTTAGATGATTGGTTTTTAGAAAGTAATTGTTTAGCATCTTTCTTTATGGGTTGAGAAGGAGAATTTGGTCCCCATGTGATAGTTCTGATTGTCCTTTTTTTTTAAACCCTTACCTGAGGACATGTTTTTTATTATTTTAGAGAGAAGGAAGAGGGAGAGAAACATCGATGGGTTGCCTCCTGTACATGCCCCGACCGAGTATTGAACCCCAAACCTCAGTGTACAGGATGATGCCCCTACCGAGCTGCACTGGGCAGGGCTGATTGTCCTCCTTTCACGGGCAGATGCAGGTAGATTAGGGTACGATTGATCATTCTGTCTGTCTATGGTTGCATATTTTACAAAACCCAAATCAACAGAAATCATGACTGTTGATTTAGACCATTTATAATCTCAAAACCATAAAAGCTCCTTAAAATTTTATACTCACTTTTATGCTAACAGTATGACTTTAGGATAGAAAGGAAAGCATTTTAATTTGCCATCTGGGAATAATTTGGTACTGTTCAAAGTAAATAATTACAGCTGGAGTTTCTTCCTTTCCTTCTGCTGTTCATGCCCCTACCTAAGGATGTAGGGTAAGGGGAAAAACAAGTGTCATGAAGGTGTTTAAGGTAAACTGAGAACACTAGCTCACCTTGGATTCCACTAGCTCACCTTGGATTCCAAGCACAAAATTGGTTTATACTCAGTATTGCCCTTTACTGACATTAACACCAGGGTTAAAATTTCAGGTTTATTTTTGGTGGTTTCTATTGAGCAATGTATTTCAAGCTTTCTTGACTATGACCAAGAGTAAAAATAGCTTTTCACATTGATCCAGAACTGTGTGTGCTGTGTGTGTGTGTGTGTGTGTGTGTGAGAGAGAGAGAGAGAGAGAGAGAGAGAGAGAGAGAGAGAGAGAGAAAGAGAGAGAGAGAATATAAAATTGTTAACTGAAATATTTTGTGAAATCAGACTCTTACTATGTGTGATATACATTGATCCCTCTTCCTCCTCTACTGTTTTAAATGCTCACTAAATTTATTTCCTGACCCTAAATGGTTGCTATTCACAGTTTGAAAAACAGTGCATAGGTAGTACCTAACCTTGGCTGTATATGCTGTGTTCTGGGGTTGCTTCTGATTGGGAAAGAGATTTACAAAGAAAACTTAAGTGTTTATTTCCAAAACATGTTCTTAGCTGATACTGAATATAATTGTGAGCTTTAGTAGCATCGTGAGTTTTAATGAACCTATCGTGGACTTCCACTTGAGGAGATTTTTGCTTTAGGGAAAATCAACTTGGGATGTTCTTCAGAAAGCTTATGGCCTCAGTGTTTTCCTGGTCAGAACTCCTCCTCCACCGAGTGCCCGCTGACTCGCATGTTCAGTCCCTGGGACGCTGTTCCTAGGCAAGAATGCAGGTGTTATCGGAAACTAAGAGGGTAAGGGCGAGAACTCTAGGCCCATCTGACATGTTAAAGCCTCATCAAATTTTATGCTTTTAAACATTTTGTTACTCAATATTGGGAATTTCCCGTGGTGCTGAGAGAGGTGCTAAGATACTTGAACCTTAGTGCTAGTGAATTAATTTCTTTTGGCTTTCTAAGCACATTTCTAATTTATATACTTAATGCCTTCATCTTAACCAGCCATCACCTGCACAACGAGTAATGCTGAGTCATGGTCTCCCAGTGCAGCTCGTGTGTATGTGTGTGATCACATTTATGTAAAAGGCTGAAGAACAGAGTGTGTGACTGTGGAGTGCTGATACTGGTGAACAAATGGAAGAAGGACCCGTGCGTGTTTGTCTTCTGCCTTTATTTCCAAAGCTATCTGGAACAGGTTTTCATAATCCCCCCGCACCCCCCACCGAATATTGTGACACTTGTCATACAAGCGACTGGTGGAGATAGTCTAATGATTAAATTCCTTGTTCCTGGAATAAGTACACTAGATGTATCTTCATAAATCTGCCGATACATGGAAAGGAGGTACCTGAGGTTTGGCACTTGGTCAAAACAATGAAAGTAGCATAACATTGTGTTTTTGGTGATCAAGAGCAGCAGTTTCTTTCATGTTTGTGTCCAATTTCTAATTGCCGGTGTGCCTGCCTGTGATCCAGTTTACCTGCACAGTGAGGCAGACTGCCACCAACCCCCACAGCTTTCCCCTGCCATCTTTTCCTTGTGTATTTACTAAGAAGAAAAAGAGAAGAAAAAGGTGACCGTGTTGATCTAGTAGCAATTGCACTGTGTGAACACGCTGCCCCTGGCGGGAGTTTCTGTCGGCCGCCACAATGTATCCCTGCTGCTTGTGAAGTACAGGGACTTACTTTGACCTTGGCGCTCATTGTAATGTACAAACTGTTGTTAATGGGATGTATATGTAACAGATTTTTGTATTTTATATGCAAAGTCTTCATAGAATCCTCTGCAATATGTACTGGGCTAGCTAAGCATGTGATACAGTCTTGAGAGGAAAATCCTACCCATGCCCAGAAGGTATGAAGTAAATAAAAGCTGCATGACCAGTTCTTCCGACGTAGTGCATTGATTTTTACTGGGTCTCTAGGAGAAGAGTTTAGCTTCCTAGGTATTTGGCTGGTTATACTTGAAAAACCAAAAAAGGCCCAACAGCCTGCCTCTGCTTAGCTACCTCTGCTGATTCACCATTAATTCCAGAGTGTGCTTGGAGTCTCTTTTGAGTCACCTTAGGAGAAGCCTTTATGGACCCCTCTATATGTTTGTACTCAATTCCTTCATAAAAGGTATAAAATCTGAGGGCTGTTAAAAGAATTAAAATTTATATTTTTATGGATTTCAGAGAGGAAGAAGAGAGAAACATCAACAATGAGAGAGAATCACTGATTGGCAGCCTTCTGCACACCCCACACTGGGGATTGAGCTAACAACCCAGGCATGTGCCCTGACTGGGAATCGAATCTTGACTTCCTGGTTCATCGGTCCATGCTCAACCATCTGAGCCACACCAATGGGTGACCCTTTTATCATTAAATATGGGCCATACTTTACTGTTGAATAGGTGACAAATCTAGAAATCATATTCCCCTCCCATTCCAGAATTGCTGTTACTTTTTTTTTACTTCCGGAACTAATTCTGTAAAGTCTCAATTCTTTATTGCATGTGCCCCCTACAGTCTCTGCTCAGCTTAGTGATCAGGTAATGATTCGACAGATTTCCTTAGATTTCCTGTTCCCCTAAGTTCTCCATTCTGATAACTACCGTTCCTCTAAGAGCCTAAGCTCCATTACCCAAGATGGTTGTAGTTATCGGATTTTAATTGCCTTTGGGAAGTAATGGGAATAGAGACCTGCTAAGACCAGCTGACAACCCGGAATTCCATGAGATACCACTTTTTACAGACCCTCAGCCTTTCCTGCTTTTAGGTATTTCTCATTAGCTAGTTTATCTGTATTCTTTTTAGTCCTCAAGATTTCTGGGCCTCCTCCTGTCTTCCTAACACCCTCTTCGCTCTCCTCTCTCCCAGTGTTCCAAGCCCTTCTAAAGAAGCCAGAAGTGAACTTTAAAATTTTATAAGTTCATTAGTAAATAGAATATTTCAGTGATCTCTTATAACCTCCCATTTGAAGGAGCCCAGGCCCTGCTTTCACAATAGAACAGACCTCCTGTGGCGTTTTTCTAAATAAAAGCCACGGAACCAGAAGATGAGATGCTACTCCTTTGGAAGGTGAAGTGGCTGAGCTTAGGTTATTTTGCTTGGTTTGGGGAGAAAGATTCTGAAAACCATCATCTCTACCATTTTTACAAAAATTAAAAAATTTTGTTTATTGATCAAAATAATACATGTTTAGAGGTGCACTGTAAATTTTACATTAGGATTCATTTCATTTATTGGTTATAACATTGCTGCTATAAAATTTTATTGTTCCCTTCATATCTGCACTATTCTCTTTTTTAAAATATATTTTATTGATTTTTTACAGAGAAGAAGGGGGAGAGAAACATCGATCAGCTGCCTCCTGCACACCCCCTACTAGGGATGTGCCCGCAACCAAGGTACATGCCCTTGACTGGAATCGAACCTGGGACCCTTCAGTCCTCAGGCCGAGGCTCTATCCACTGAGCCAAACCGGTTAGGGCTGCACTATTCTTGTTAGAGTCACTCTACTACCTCCAAATTTTCTTTTTTTTTGCTTTTAAAAACTTTATTTCAACAACTATGCTTACAGAAATACACTCATCTTGGTTAATAGAATGCAATTTAAGTTAAACTTATTTTACATGATTTGGACCAAAAACTTGGTACATGGTTTAAACATTAAAAAGAAAAAAGAAGCCCTAACCGGTTTGGCTCAGTGGATAGAGCGTCGGCCTGCGGAGTCAAGGGTCCCAGGTTCGATTCCGGTCAAGGGCATGTACCTTGGTTTCTGGCACATCCCCAGTGGGGAGTGTGCAGGAGGCAGCTGATCGATGTTTCTAACTCTCTATCCCTCTCCCTCTCTGTAAAAAATCAAAATATATTTTTTTTAAAAAGAAAGATGTGCAATATTTTATTTTTCATCTATTACAAATGTATATAAAAGATCCTCCAAAGGCTGCTGAAGCAGGCAGCAAGAACCTTGAGAAATTAACCTTTGGTTTGTCTCTAAAAAATAACACGTTTTGCACTGAAAGTTTATAAAATTGGTACAACAAAACAGTGTTGCAATGTTTCAATGCCAGTTGACAAAGTTCAATAACTAATGGATGCTAAAAAGAGTGGGGATGCCTAATGTATACATGTGAAACGGAAAAGCTATTTGATTTAGTTAATATTGCATGTAGATTGCAAATCTACACAAACCCGGATTCATATAATTTCCTGAATCTGAATTAACTCTATGAGCTCACTTCATCTGCTGAAGTCAAGAAGGAAACCACACACTAGCTATTTTTTTGATTTATGCAAAAAAGAAAATTATAGTCCTTCCCCAGCTTTTCAGTCCAGAACTGATACACGATAGACAAGGTAGTCTACCTCCAAATTTTCATGTAACGGATAATGGAATCTTTTTCGGGTCACTATGTTTCAACTAGCTGTTAGAAAATTATTGAATTTTTTTCATCTTTTTATTAGGCAACTTTAAACTCTTGCTGTGAAACAGTTTTAATTCCCTTTGGATGTAAAATCATCTAGTTTGCAAGTGATCATTTTATTTCCTTTTTTTCCATACCACTGCCTGTTATTTCTATTTCATGTCTTAGTGTCAATCTTCGAGCAAAATTCTTGTTGCCTAAGGATGGGAGAGATTTATTGTGAGCACTGAGCTTTAGGACGAGAATGGCGAGAAGAGGGTGGTGAGGGCTGGTCTGGAGGCGCCTGGGGCATCTGTCCACCACACTTGGCTGAGCAGCTTTACCACCTCATTGTAGATGAGGAACATGATAGTCACCTCCCAGGGGACCAGCCGGGCTGGGGAAGTGCCCATGCAGACCCATGAGGCCCTCATTCCTCAGGTCTGCCAGTCAGCCCACGTGCTGCGCATTGGGGCACCGCCAGGCCCCGCAGCCGGTCCGGACCACGCATGGAGTTGATTCCTGCAGCTGCGCCCCCGATAGTTCCCAGCACCGTGCTCAGCGGTGCGGGGCCGTGTGGGTCGGTCCCCCTCGGTGCCAGCCATACAGGGGCGTTATGGCAAAGAAGCGTGGGGCCCTGGTAAGTCCCCTTCCATCCTGTTCCCGCTGACTCGGCAGAAGAGGTCTCACGCAGTGCTTCGAGCTGGGGGAGGTGCGGTGGTGGGTGCGTTTCACCTCGATGGTCTCCTCGGGGCGCACGACCACCGCGGCCTCGGGCCATGCAGGCGCCCTGGGACCTGTTGCTGCCGGAAGCCCCACGGTCACCTGGAGGAGCTCACCTGGCGGACGGAGCGGAGGGGCGGAATGCTGAGGCCTCGCACAGGCCCATGGCGCCCAGGGGCCGCGGCAGGTGCGGGTTCCCGAGCTGGGTGGGAAGGGGTGCACGTTGCACAGCCGCCCCAGGACGCCTGGGTCCTGTCCGGGTCCCCACGCCTCCCTCCCCGTCCTCTCCAGGGACGCACGGGGAGAGCCCCCACCTGCAAGTCTGCTGCCCTCTCCCCTCCGTGAAGTGGTAGAAAACGTGTCTTTTACGAGCGGTTGGAGGGTAAGTTGGAGACATTTTGCCCGTTAACACTGAGTACGTGGGTCTCCAGGACAAGACCGTGGTCCTCCCCAACGTGGCAGGCCCGCTGGGAGCTCGGAACGTCAGGGAGCAGTAGCATCGCCCGGCCCACAGCCCACATTCATGCAGGTGTGGGCTGTTATCCTAACGTATTTGATTTTTGTCTTTTGTCCCAATGGCCTCTTAGAGCTAATGTTTTCCTGGCTTCATAATACTCAGTTCTGGGCCATTGCCTGTAGCGGCCTCCACAGTCTCCTGGGACGTTTCCGCAGCTTGTTGGTTCGTTTGTTTCCTGATTTTGACTTTTGGGGGGAGGGGGCAGGGAGAGCTATGGGTTGGTTCTTTGGCACAAAACTCTTCGATTTAATTGTGTCTGGTTTCCCTCATGATCAGATTCAGGTAATACGGTTTTGTTGCTGTCGTTTCTTTTCTTGTTTGTTTGTTTGTTTTGTTTTTATTAATCCTCACCCGAGGATATTTTTTCCCATTGATTTTTTTTTAACAGACAGTGGGAGGAAGGGAAGGGGGAGAAGGAGAGAGAAAGAGAGAGAGAGAGAGAAACATCCTTTGAGAGAGAGGCATGGATTGGTTGCCTCCCGCAAACCTCCCCACTGTGGTCAGGGACGGAACCGACCCGCGGGGGCGGGGGCGGGCTCTAACCACTGAGCCAGCGGGCCGGGCAGGTAACGTCCTTTTGATGGGAACGCCACAGAAGTGATGTTGTGTCCTCAGGACATCTTATCAGAAGGCAGCTGATGTCAATTTGTGCCATTATTGGTAACGCTAAGGTGGTTATCCTCCAGGTTTCTCCGCTTCAAGCTATTATCCTGTTTTGGAAATTAATAAGTAGTTTGGGGTGAGATACTTTGACACCCTGGAAATATCCTGTTTCTCATTCAGCTGTTACCTGTGATAACTATGACACTTAAATTTACCTACTATAACATTTTACCTCTGATAAGCTAGTACTACAACAACTTTTAACCTCCACTGATGCTTTTCTATACCAATTTCTCTATTTTTTGGCACCCTACTAAGGAAGAACCTTCCTTCTCCCTTCCCTCCTTCCAAGGGATTCTTATTTTACTTCATGGGTTATAACCCACTTTTACCATTGTTGATTTTGATACTCAAAGTAATCAGTCCCAGATTTGGCCATGGGAGCCTCACCCAGGGGCAGCTACGGCTTCTGAAGTATCTCTCTTATTCTTTGCACTCTTCTTACATTCTAGTGGCAATGCACTGCAAGCCTTGGTCATGCCATTTCTCAAAGGAACTGGGTTTTCTTCTTTTTAAAATTATTTTATTTATTGATTAAGGTATTACATATGTGTCCTTATTCCCCTATTGCCCCCGTCCCCCCACTCATGCCCCCACCTCCCTAGGGTCTGTGTCCATTGGTTAGGCTTATATGGATGCATACAAGTCCTTTGGTTAAGGTGACCAGACGTCCGGCTTGTGGCGCGACAGTCCCGATTTTTAACAATTTTTCCCGCGTCCTGCGGTGATTTAAAAAAGTACCGATTTTTGGAAAGAGACATATGTACTACTCTTTGTAATATTTTAAGTAATACAAAAAAAAGACACCAGTCAATGGTGTCCCGCTTTACCAATGTTAAAATCTGGTCACCTTACCTTTGGTTGATCTGTCCCCCTTTACCCCCACCCTCCCCTACCTTCCTTCTGAGGTTTGACGGTCTGATTGGTGCTTCTCTGTCTCTGGATCTGTTTTTGTTCATCAGTTTATGTTGTTCATTATATTCCACAGATAAGTGAGATCATGTGATATTTATCTTTCTCTGACTATCTTATTTCACTTAGCATAATGCTCTCCAGGTCCATCCATGCTGTTGCAAATGGTAAGAGTTCCTTTTTTACCACAGCATAGTATTCCATTGTGTAGATGTACCACAGTTTTCTAATCCATTCATCTGCTGATGGGCACTTAGGCTGTTTCCAAATCTTAGCTATGGTAAATTGTGCTGTTGTGAACCTAAGGGTGCATATATCCTTTCTGATTGGTGTTTCTAGTTTCTTGGGATATAGTCCTAGAAGTGGGATCACTGGGTCAAATGGGAGTTCTATTTTTAACTTTTTGTGGAAACTCCATACTATTCTCCACAGTGGCTGCACCAGTCTGCATTCCCATCAGCAGTGCATGAGGGTTCCTTTTTGTCTGCATCCTCTCCAGCACTTGTTATTTGTTGATTTGTTGATGACAGCCATTCTGACAGGTGTGAGATGGTACCTCATTGTCGTTTTGATTTGCATCTCTTGGATGATTAGTGACTTTGAGCATGTTTTCATATGTCTCTTGGCCTTCTGTATATCCTCTTTCGAAAAGTATCTATTTAGGTCCATTGCCCATTTTTTTATTGTGTTGTTTATCTCCGGGTTTTCTTTTACTTGAGAATTGTATTACAAACCAGTATGTGGCCCTAGCCGGTTAGCTCAGTGGATGGAGCCTGGGCCTGAGGACCGAAGAGTCCCAGGTTTGATTCTGGTCAAGGGGACGTGCCCTGGTTGCAGGCTCGATCCCCAGTAGGGAGCGTACAGGAAGCAGCTATCAATGATTCTCTGTCATCATTGATGTTTCTATCTCTCTCTCACTCTCCCTTCCTCTCTGAAATCTATAGAAATATATTTTTTTAAAAAGCACAAAGAACCCAGTATCTGGATATTAGGTGTCCGTTGCTACTGAGGGTTCATTGTTTAAGGCCCGCTCCATAGGTGCATACTGGTTAAAATTTCTGGTTACTTGTTGAGGCAAGTAGTTTAAAGAGTAAACCTTCTTCCTGTGATCTCTGAAAACTACAGAGTCAGTTTCAAAAATGAAACAATATGTATTTTAGAATTCTAGCGATATCTGTTCTCTTTATACTGTTAAGTGTTCTGTAGTGTTATCATTGAAGGAAAAAATCTTGATATAGCTGGGATGGAGAGGAAGGAAAGGAGACTTCATTTTTATGCGTTCTTTGAAATTCTTTTGGAGTAATTTGTCCCCTCTCTGTCTCAACTTTTAAAAGTTTGATATAATTGGATCTTTGGGACATTATCCCTGAAGGATCTGAAGTTTCAAACTGCTGTAATATGGAGCTGCTGAACTTTAAATTGTTCAGGGACAGTAGGTATTCCCCAAAACAACAGAGGACTTAAATTTACATAGTATTTCAGTTGCTATCCTTTGATATTTTTAGTTAGGGAGGCAGCAGTCAGTACTTTTGAAAGAAATGAACTGCACTATTGATTTTTACATAGCATGTTTAACATTTTTAGTGTGGGTGCATTTATTCTTTCTTTCACTTAGCTGACTTTATGAAGTGCATCTTAAAACAAGATTTGGAGCTGGTGGCAGGGAATTCAGGTCAGAGGACCAATTTTTCTTGACTACATTTTTTAAACAATAGAAAAGATCAAGTCCCAGACAACTGGACTGATTTTTCATTCTAAAATAAATAAATAAATAAAATTGTGTTTTCTTTTTTTAAATCCTCACCCAAGGATATGTTTTTATTGAGAAAGGAAGAAGGGGAGAGAGAGTGTGTTACCTCCCATACACACCCAAGCAGGGATCAAACCTACAACCTTTTGGTGTATGGGACAGTGCTCCCACTAACTGAGCCACCCGGCCAGGGAAAATTGTGTTCTCTTTGCTAATTTTAAGAGCAGCACAAAAAAAAAAAAATTTAAAAATTAAAAAAAAATAACCTCTTACAATAATATAAGATTTTTATAGAGAATTTGTTAAATATAAAATTTGGCAAAGAAATCCTTAAAAATAAGCTAACAGATGAAAAAGAAGTAATTACTGTGACGTAGAAAAATGAAGCTTTTAGGAAGAAAAGCAAACACTCTGCTGCCTGAGTACCACAGAGGACGCTAACACGGACAAGTGTTCCCTGGACCATAAACAAGGTATCAGTGTTACTGATAGTGTGTGGACCTACAATGTAAGCTGCTTAGGGACCGATGACTTCAATAAACACACCAACAAGAATGAAAGGACTGGCTAATAGGCTAGATGAGACAGCATGGAACAGAAGTCAAAGATACTAATGTACTGTAAGTCAAAAGAATACTGTAGTACATGAAAACTGTTTGAAAAATGTTGTGCCCCATCTACGGTACCTTTAAAATCTAGAGAACTGGGAGACAAATGATAACATTGATTGAAATTGAGAAACGGAGGGGCCGGGGGGGACGTCAGTGATGAGAAGGGGGAGACTGAAGTATTAAGATAAACCATGTAATGAAGGCATTTGTCTATGAAAGGGAGAGCAAAAATAGGGTGGCAGTTAACACATGTAGCATGACAATGGAGGGGACTCTTAAGAACAAGTGTGTTTGAAAATAGCAAGGAAAGAACTAGTGGGGGAAAGGAAAAAGGTCGAAGGTGATAAAGGGCAATGCCATTGCAAAAGCAAGGGAAGTTTTAGTAACTTTTTTTGTTAATAATGTGAAATGTCAAAATAAATAAAACCTCAAGTGTCCTGTTTATAATCAGGTCATCTATAATCTTTTCGAAGAAGAGATTTTAAGATAATTTAAGCAGGGAGTTTAATTTCTGCGTTTCCTGGCTCTTCCTGAGTGTTATTACGAGCATTGCCCGGGAGTAATTTTCAGATCTGTTTGCATGTTCACAGGTGTAGGTCTCAATGATGGATGAAGCTGCACAGGGGCTGTATCGGTTTTTAAACGAGATGGGTTGTTTTGTGTGACTTGTGAACTGGCTCTTAAATATAATCAAGACAAGTATCTGCAATGCTTCAAACAGGATCCTCATTTTTGCAACAAGTAGCTAGACCTCCAAACTGTTAGTTGGAAAGGACAGAGTTAACTTAGACCTGGAACTTCACAGATGTTAGTCTGAAATGAATTGATTGTTTCTTTCAACCTTCCTCCTCGTCCAGTGAAGATCGTTACTGGTTTTTATTGTGCAAATGTGCTTTATTTGCCTCATTTTCTGGCTTCCTTTTCTAATGTGTGCTCAATAGCTTACTCAGTGTTGATTCATATTTCCATCAAAACTTGACTGAAAACCTCTTGTGGGTCAAGCGTGGGATGATGAGTGGAGGCTAAACAGTAAACATGTTGCTTCTTGTTTTCAAATTCACTCTTTTCTAAATTTTGTTGTAGAAGCATCAGCTGTTTATGTAGATCATATTGTTCTTCCTTTAGGGCAACAGACCCATTGTCCTGTGATTTCTTTGTGGTAAAATCGTGTCTATTCGAGTGCAGATAAGTTTGAAAGTGTTTTCCTCACTAAAAGAACATTATACTTGATCCATCTCTTTATGTTCTCAGATGAAATGAAGAGAATAATCCTAGAGTAACTACAAGTGCAAAGAAGGAAATGCCAGAAGAAAACCTCACCATCTGGAGCTTTTTCTTCCTGGAGGGTTTCTCTAGATACCCGACGTTAGAGGTGGTTCTCTTTGTCGTCAGCCTGGTGATGTATCTGGTCACCCTCGTGGGAAACGGCACTCTTATTTTAATCACCATCCTAGATTCCTGCCTTCAAACCCCTATGTACTTCTTCCTTGGAAATCTCTCTTTCATGGATATCTGTTACACATCTTCTTCTATTCCCACTTTGCTGGTGAACCTGCTGTCATCCCAGAAAACCATCGTCTTCTCTGGGTGTGCTGTGCAGATGTATGTGTCCCTTGCCATGGGCTCCACGGAGTGTGTGCTCCTGGCCGTGATGGCGTATGACCGCTATGTGGCCATTTGCAACCCACTGAGGTACCCCATCCTCATGAGCAGGCAGGTCTGTGTGCAGCTGGCAACCGTGTCCTGGGTGACCGGCTGCCTGACCGCCCTGCTGGAAACCAGTTTTGCTCTGCGGATGCCCCTGTGCGGGAACCTCATCGATCACTTCACCTGTGAGATCCTGGCGGTGCTGAGGTTGGCCTGCGCCAGTTCCCTGCTCATGGACATGACCATGCTGGTGGTCAGTGTGCTCCTCCTGCCCGTCCCGTTGCTCTTAATTTGCATCTCTTATGTCTTCATCCTGTCCACGATTCTGAGAATCAGCTCCGCAGAGGGGAGAAATAAGGCTTTTTCTACTTGTGGGGCCCACTTGACTGTGGTGGTCTTGTATTATGGGGCTGCCCTCTCCATGTACCTGAAGCCCTCTTCATCCGGCTCCCAACAGACAGATAAAATCATCTCTCTGCTGTATGGCGTGCTTACCCCCATGTTGAACCCCATCATTTACAGCTTAAGAAACAAGGAAGTCAAAGACGCTATGAAAAAGCTGCGGGACAAAATATCATCGCGTCAAACACATGAAAGGCTCTGACTGGGGTTCCTTCCATTCGCCCCAGGAGCTCACCCCTGGCAGGGCTCCCAGGGGAATTCTAGCCCATACACTTACCCTGAGAACACTGACCTGATAGCTCGCGCCATGATCTTACGGCTGTGAGCTATGTGTGCGCAGGGCCGTGGCTGTGGGCAGCCGCAGATTCCAGCTTGCATTTACTATTTTCTGTATTTGTGTTTCATGGCTGTGAGAGGTTTTGGGCTGCAGTCATCCCACATTCGTTCCAGAAGGAAACTTGAATAAACTTAGAGTCAGTGAAAGCTGGAGCCAGAAGAAACTTGGACATCTTCTCTGCCCTAAGTCCTTTCTCGCATACGGTGGGAGCATAAGGAAACAAAGAAATGACAGATGATGCAAGGGAGGAAACAATCAAAGAAGAGTTAAGAGACTTGCTCTGTGTCACACAGGTGCTGAACACAAGTGCAACCCTCCTCCTTCTGTCTTCTTTCCTAGAGCTTGTTCTGCCACACGGTGGTGGCTCCCTAATTCGCCCTTCTTTCCCCAAACTCCTGGTGAAAACTCCCTGACTTCCTGAGCGAGGCATCGAACGCCTGCTTGATTTACCCACCACCAACCGTGCTTTTCTAAGCACACAGATATGCCAGCGTACTACCCATATGCCAGTTGGTACTTTATGTGTCTGTGTGTTTTTCTTCGTTGGATGATTGACTTCACAAGGGCAAGGATTCCTATAATTTTGCATTTTGGGGGTTTATAATAGTGATTCAGTGAACTAATAAATCTATCAGCTTTACACTAGTCCTTTTATTTGAGAAGTGCCACTTGTGAAAATTGTGAAGAAGAAACATGAGCACTGAGGTATATAGCTTTATAAATACCTAACAAATACAGAGACAATCTATACTAGTTGTCTCAAGTCTTTAACTTGTGTAAAAATACTGCTTGTTTAAAATAGAGAGTGGAGCCACCGTTCCCAGATTCAATAGCTCTGGGTGGGGACCTGATAGTGCATTTATAATAGATCCCCAAGAAATTCTGAAAAAGGTTGTAGGATGACCAGACTTTGGGAGACATTGTTTTTAGTGAAAATCAAATCCTAAAAGAAAAGTAGGATTAGTTCTTATTTCTCCTTTTTTTCTTTTAATTTATTTTTTCTTCCTTTCTTCCTGCCTCTGTGTGCACCTCCTCGCTTGATTTCTCTACTTCTAGAGCAGGGAAGAGGAGAGGGTTTTGAATAGAGAAGGTTAACCCACTTGAAAAATTTCAAAATAGCAAAGACCTGCCCAGCCAGTATGACTTAGTGGTTGAGCGTCAACCTATGAACCAGGAGGTCATGGTTGGATTCCCAGTCAGGGCACATGCCCAGGTTTCGGGCTCAATCCGCAGTGTGGGGCATGCAGGAGGCAGCCCATCAGTGATTCTCTCTCATCACTGGTGTTTCTTTCTCTCTCCTTTATCTTTGAAGTAAATAAAAATACATTTAAAAACAACCACAAAATCAAAAACAAAATATGAAAGTCCTAAGAAGGTTTAGTATTGGATGTTGAATTCTAGATGCTTTAACTCTTAAACTGCTCCCTTAGATCTTGGGCTCCTCTATGTGCTCCTGGATGTGTAACCTACATTTAAAGAGACTAACCAGTAACCACACACCAAATTCTGGTGATGGAGCAAGGGGACAATATGATGCCAGGTGTTGCTGCCAGGAGATGTTTGATAGTGGGGGGTGGGGATAAGCCCTGAGTTTTGGGGGAGCGGGGAGAGCTGACTGGGAAGCTTTCTTAGCAGCTAGAAGTAATTATTTTTCTACTTAGATACCTCAACCTTCCCAACCCAAATACCACATTCATTTCCTGGTGATTTCAGAGTCATTTTGGAGTGACATTTTATAGTAGGATTTTACTAGAGTAAAACTGGATTTTGTGTGAGAGTAGAACTACTTATCTGCCTACTTGACTTCGCTATGATCTGCATGGTACCAAGTATAAACAGAAATAACCAGAGTTATGAAAATAGCTGAGATCTTCACTTCAAAGAGTGAACTGGGAGGACCTGCAGGGTCTGAACATACTCTGTAATTAGCGTTTCAGCTTTGACAGAAGAAACCGAGCCAATTGTTTCAGAATGAGACATGGACCAGACTGGGGCACTGAAGAAGATGAGAAATGACCCAAAGGATAATATGCTAATTAGACCAGTTAGCCGGACTGCCTTCTGGATGTCCTTCTGGACAACCTCCTGGACAAAGCTGGGGCTGCGAGGGCCGAGGCCCTTGCACGAATTTTGTGCATCGGGCCTCTAGTGTTATATAAAGTTGCTGTGAAAAACAATGAGCACATGTAAATATAAATGTGTTTTATATAGAATAGGCAATACTGAAGTTAGTTATTTGTGAATGGAATATTCTTCCATGTGGATTAGCTTCCATCTCAGCAAATACTAATTACCATCATTACTTTGATAGTCTTGGGCAAGGGATCCTTTTCTGGTATTGTTAAAAAGAGGAATATATTAGCCCAGCAAATGTAGCTCAGGGGTTGAGCACCAACCTAAGAACCAGGAGGTCACGGTTCAATTCCTGATCAGGGCACATGTCTGGGTTGCAGGCTCAATCCACAGTGTGGGGTTTGCGGAAGCAGCCGATCAATGATTCTCTCTCATCATGGATGTTCCTATCTCTTTCTCCCTCTCCTTTTCTCTCTGAAATCAATAAAAAATATTTTTAAAAAAGAGGAATATATTTGGCAGAGAAGGTAAAACCACCTCTGACACAGCCAATTCCTGAATGGATGATTACATGACCAGATTTATGCTTTAGGAAAATCTGATCCTGTTAAAATCCCTTGGTGGCTTTTTATTACCCTAAAGTCCAAGTCTTTAAGATCATATGCAAGGACTTTTATAATCTTATTGCTCACCATTTATATTTTTTTACTCTAGGAACACAAGATTTCTTTTAGTTCCATAAAGATGTTGTACTCTGTCTTGGTGGTTCTTTTATTAAGAGCATATATCACAGTTTATAATCATAGTAATTTGTGGGTTTACTTGTTTAATGTCGCTTACTAGTCTGTGGGCTCATTGAGGCCAGGACTGTATCAATTTCATTTACCACTGTCTCCCCACGGCTTAGCTCAAGGTCTGGCACAGAGAAGACATTCAGCACATACTATTGTGAAGGACCAAGTGCTCATCCATCATCTGCTGAATAAAAATGCTCATGTGATAAACTTTTGATGGCTATTCAATTAGTACTTGACCATTCCTATGGTGAGGGAGATGAAGATGTCAAAGGTGATTTTTAAATGCCAAAGAAGGCTGAGAGTGTCATTAATTGACACAGGTATTACTTGAAAAGGACCAAGTTTGGGGGTTGAAGGGTAAATCATGAGTTGTGTTTTAGACATGTTGAACTTATCATGCCTCTGAGATATATAGGTAGAGATCCAAAGGAGTCAGTTGGATATGCTAGTTTTGAATTAATGAGAGAGTTCAGGATGGAGATAGAAACTTGCAACATATTTGCATATATTGAATAATTTAAGTAATGAACATGGATGGCGTTAAGTAGAGAGTGAGAATAAAGTGAGGGAATTACCCAAGATGAAACCAGAAGAACGCGAATATTTAAAGTCCATCAAACAGGAAAAGCCACTTAAGGGGTATTGAAAAGGAGCAACCTCTGAAGAAGGGAGAGAGCAAAAATCAGGAGACAGATGCCAGTCGAGGTCAAGATGAAGTAAACCCACACCTTCCTGTTTCTCCCACTGAACACAATTAAAACTCTAGCTAGAAGGCGAGGAGCAGCTCTCTGAGGATCCTGAGAACTAAGTGGTAGCAGGTAGATGGGGAAAGAAACTAGAATGCAAGGTACCAACAAACTCTTGATGAATTTTCTGTGTTTCTTCCCAATATTTCTTGGCCTGGTCTCAAGAGCACCCTGAAACCCAAACCTACACACTAGGTTCAGACAGAAAGACAGACACAAAGAGCTCCAAGGGAAGTGCTCTGATGGTCTAAAGAGAGAGAAAGGCATCATAAAGAGTGAGGTAAATTCCCTGATTTTTTTTTTCTATTATCACTTGCCAAACCTCCTACACGATCCTGTGGGGACAATGGCAGCACCAGCAGTGGTGGCTGGGCAGGCACCTACGATCATTAGGCAAGAGGACCCGTCTTCCTGACCAGAGGAACTGTGGTTCCGAGAGCACTGGAGGAGTCGCTCCTGCTTTTTCTCTCTATCCTCTTAGCATGTAGTACCCGAGGCAGAGACTATCGCCCTCCAGAACCGTGGGAAATACGTTCCTTTGTTTTAGCCACGCGGGCTGGATTTTTCTATAGCAGCCTGAGCAGGCTAATACCTGGCCCCTTCCTTCTTCCATCTCCAAAGCCAGCAAAGGTGAGTCAAGTCTTTTTCACGTCACGTCACTCTGACCTGCTTCTGTCCCATCTCTTCCTCTAACTCTTCTGTCCCCTCTTCCACTTTTAAGGACCCTTGTGATTACACTGGGCCAAGACAGATAATCTCCCTATTTTAAGATCAGCTGATTAGCTATCTTGATTTCATCAGTAACCTTAATCCTTTTGCTATATAATCCTATATAATAAAAGCCTAATATGCTAAGTGTCTGGTCGTCCGGTAGTCTGTTCAACCAATCAAAGCGTAATATGCTAATGATATGCTAAGGCCACTCAACCGTTTGCTGTGACATGCACTGGCCACCAGGGGGCAGACAGTCAACTGGTTGACCAGTTGCTATGATGTGCACTGACCACCAGGGAGCAGATACTCTGACTGGTAGGTTAGCTTGCTGCTGGGGTTCGGCCAATTGGGACTGAGTGAGATGAGCCGGACATGTCCTAGGGCCCTCCTGCGGTCTCTCCCTGGCTGGCCAACCTCCCACATCCCTCCCCGGCCCCAACCATGCACCGGTGGGGTCCGTCGGCCTGGCCTGCACCCTCTTGCAATCTGGGACCTCTCAGAGGATGATGGAGAGCCAGTTTCAGCCCTGTACATGTAGGTCATGAACTCATGCACCAGGCCTCTAGTCTAACATAATCATAGCTCTGTGGAATAGGATGTGGACATTTTGGGGGCCAAATGCTGGCCTCAGAAATACTTACGAAATGTTTCATCCTCTTCTGTTTTTTGGGAGTATATGAGAGGACTGGTGTTAATTCTTCTTTAAATACTTACCAGAATTTAGTCAAGTTATCTGGTCCTGGGCTTTTCTTTGATGTAAGATTACAGGTTCAATATTCTTAGTAGTTATAAACTGGTTCAATTTTCTATTTCTTCTTGGGTAAGATTTGGTAGTTTGTGTGTTTCAAAATTGGAAAGGAGGAAGTAAATGACCATTGCTTATAGATAACATGATCTTGCATATAGAAAAGCCTAAACAAATGACAAAAACAGCCCACTGTTACAGCTAATAAACAGTTTCAGGATACAAGATCAATACACAAAACCAGTGATGTTTCTATATAAGAGCAGTCAATCCAAGTAAGAAACTAAGAAAACAATTCCATAAAAATCACATCAAAAAGAATAAAACAGGAATAAAGGAATAAATTTGACTTAAGAATTTCAAGACTAAAAACTACAAAATTGTTGAAAGAAAATAAAGCTCTAAATAAATGGGAAGATATCCATGTTCATGGATTGAAAGGCTTAATGTTATTATCCTATCTAATAAAAGAGTAATATGCAAATTAACTGTCACTCCACAACAAAGATGGCGGTGCTCATAGTGGCGAGGGGTAGGAAGGAGAAGGGAGACCCTGGCAGTGTTGCCCTGGTGACGCGAGGGAGGGGCCTCTGGCCAGAGATCAGGGCATGGGACGCTGGTGTCATTGCAGGCCAGGGTGAGGGACGCCCCCCTTCCCTGCACGAATTTTGTGCACTGGGCCTCTGGTTAATTTTTAATTAAATTAAAAATTTATTGTAGTTGAAAACACATAACATAAAATTTACTGCTTTAACCATTTATAAGTGCATCATACCATAGTGTTAAGCATATTCATATTGTTGGGCAACACATCTCCAGGACTGTTTTATCTTACAAAACTGAAACTCTACACACATTGAAAAACATTTCCCCATTTCTCCTCCTCCCTAGCTGGTGGCTACCAACATTCTGCGTTCTATTTGTATGAGTTTTGACTACTTTTGATGCCTCATAAATGTGGAATCAGACAGTGTCTATTTGTGAGTGGCTTACTTCACATAGCAGAATGATCTCAAGGATCATCCATGTTATAGCATGTGACAGAATTTCTTTTCTTATAAAGCAGAATAATATTTCATTGTATGTATATACCACATTTTCTCTAACCAATGGGCTTCTACCTCTTGGCTATTGTGAGTAATGCTGCAATGAACATGAGTGTGCAGATAGCTCTTAAAGATTCTGCTTTCAGTTCTTTTGCATATATATATCCAAAAGTAAGATTGATTGCTGGATCATATTGTAGTTTTATTTTTTTAATATTTTGAGGTCTCCTCTAGTAATGAGACCATAACTAGAAAAGTTCTGCAATTGGAAAGTTCTCCAATATTAATAAACTGTTTTCCATAGTGGCTGTATCATATTACACTCCCACCAACAGTGCATGAGGATTCCAATTTCTCTACACACTCACCAACACTTTAAAACCAGCCCTAGCTAATTTGGCTCAGTGAATAGAGCGTCAGCCTGCAGACCAAAGGGTCCTGGGTTTGATTCCAGTCAAGGGCACATACCTTGGTTGCAGGCTCCTCCCTGGCCTAGGCCCTGGTCAGAGCTTGTGCAGGAGGCAGCCAATTGATGTGTTTCTCTCACATTGATGTTTCTCTCAGTCTTTCCCTCTCTCTTCCACTCTCCCTAAAAATCAATAGAAAAATATTCTCGGGTCAGGATTAACAAAAAAACAGAAACAAAACAATTTTAACCATTCTAGTGGATGTGAGGTGATCTTATTGTGGTTTTGACTTGTGTTTCTCTAATGATTAGGGAAGTTGAATTCTTTTTTCAAATGCTTTTTGGACATTCGCATATTTTCTTTATAGAAATGTCTAAGTTTTTCGCCCATTTTATTTTATGGTCTCTATTAAATCCTTGATTAAATGGTGAATTCTTTATATGTGTAATGTGGCTCTCTTTCAATTTTTTTCATTGACTTTTTTAGAGCAGTTTTAGGTTCACAGCTAAATTGAGGGGGAAGGTACAGAGATTTCCCACATAATTCCCTGCTCTAATCACCACTGCTTCCACTGTTATCAACAACCCCCACCAGAGTGGTATGTTTCTTACAACTGATGAACCTACAGTGACACATCATAATTGCCCCAAGTCCGTAGTTTACATTATGGTTCATTCTAGTTGTATACTCTATGAGTTTGGACAAATGTATAATGGCCTGTATCCATCATTATGGCATCATACAGAATATGAAACTTCACTGTATTCACAGTATATAAAGTAGAGTAAATTTCTTTTTAAAAATATTTTTATTGATTTCGGAGAAAGAGAGAGAGAAACATCAATGATGAAAGAGAATCATTGATCGGCTGTCTCCTGCATGCCTCCTACTGGGGATCAAGCCTACAACCTAGGCATGTGCCCTGATAGGAATCAAAACATGATCCCCAGGTTCATAGGTCAATGCTCAGCTACTGAGCCATGCCATCTGGGCTAGAGTAAATCTCTGAAACTTGTGAGTGATACTACTCCTTGGTCCTTTTATGACTACTTTGAACCACCCCTACCTCTCGATATTTCACTGTTACTCATAAATAGAGATCATTTTACTTTGAAGGTACTTTGAATTCCCCTTAGAAAACTTCTGAGAAGAAAAATTCTAGCCTGGCTGGTGTGGCCCAGTGGTTGAGTATTGACCTATGAACCAGGAAGTCACAGTTGGATTCCGGTCAGGGCACATGCTGGGGTTGCATGCTCAATCCCCAGTGGGGCTGTGCAGGAGGCAGCTGATCAATGGTTCTCTCTCATCATTAATGTTCCTATCTCTCTCTTCCTCTCCCTTTTCCTCTCTGAAATGAATAAAAATATTTTTTAAAAAAGAAAGAAAAGTTCTTTTCCTAATAAGTCTCAGTTGGATTTTCCAAAGCTTGTCTCTAACCTGTTGCTTCCCATGGGACTGAGTCCCGCGGTGTCTTAGTTAACCTGTGTGCACTCCAGGGCAGCAGTGCCCCTGGGGATCTAGATTGTAATGAAGCCCAGTGGAGCTAGCTCCCTCCAGGACAGTGAGAACCAGTCTGTGACTTGTCCTTGTGTAGTGCGGATGGTGTCATAATGAAAAGCGGAGGTGCTGCCGAGGAAGAAAAGCATGGCCGCCTTGGTTATGTCTATTTTGTCAACAAAGACATGTTCTTGTGCTCTGTGGAGAGAACAAAAGTAGCTGCTCCTCCCCAAGGGCCAAGGGTGGGTCTTCTCAGAGGGATGGTGGAGCATCTGGAATGAGAGAAGGACTAGGCTGCTGTGCGTGTGTTTCACTGTTCCCTGAGCAAAGCAGTACCTTCCCAGTGTGACTCTTGCCTCATCTTCCCTTTTTCCTGTCTCAGATGGGCCTGCAGATGAACCAGTCCATTTCCCTACATCTTTATCCTCTTGAACTATCTTAAGGGGAAAAAGTTTCCTTAGCATCATGTTAATAGCAGCATAGTGGCCAGAACAAATCGAGGGCTAGACCCATTTTACTCCTCCTGGGTCAGAGCCCGTGTCTGCAATGTCTGATTTCAGATGGGCTGTCCCATTTAGCAATTATTCCGAGCATTCGTGGTCCATAGGAGGCTACTTCCATTATCAGATCGCCTCCCAGCTAGCTGTGCTTGGAGAAGACTTAAATAGCTCATTAAAATTCTTTTAAATTTCTGTTTAGCATTTGCTGTATTTCAGCAATAGTTGAAAGTTAGCACTGGAAGGAATCTACATCAGGAGAAAGCATTCCCATTTAAGAGAGACACTGATAAATAGGGGCTATGTCAGATTTTATGCAAGTATTTCCCAACTGTATTATTCTCGAAAAAATTATTTTGCCTTCTGGTTTTTTTTACATTGCACAATGGATAAATATATACTTTGTTTTGTTTTGTTAATCCTCACTGGAGGATATTTTTTCTATTGATTCTTAGAGAGAGTGGAAGGGAGAGGGAGGAGAGAGAAAGAGAAAGAGAGAGAAAGAGAAACATCTATTTATGTATTTGTTTATTTCTGAAAGAGAAGTGAGAAAGTCTCCTATGGTTGCATATTTAATAGTTTCTCTCTTTAGTTCTATTAGATTTTGATTTATATATTTCAAAGCTACTCAGTTAAGTTTATAAAAATTGATGACTATTGTGTCTTCAGTATTGATACCAAGTATATACTTACTAGTAAGAATTAATTCTGTTATGACAGGTCGATCTGATTACCTGTCCTCCCTGCCCCCCACCATTTTGTAAAATGGAATGTTGAATGTGATAGTAGAATGTGACTGACCTCATCAAAATATATTTCCAAAGCAGTATAGGGAGGGCATCTTTACTTTGAACCCTTTGGTGAAAACACCAAAATGGGAAAAGGAGTAATCTGCTAACTAGTCAATTTCAGGAGAATTATATACAATCAACATATACATATACAGTGGGGATCTGGTATCTATATATAAAAACGCCTAAGCAACCAAATGACCCGTCGACCAGTCGCTATGACATACACTGACCATCAGGGGGGCAGACGCTAAACACAGGAGTTGGCCCCTGGTGGTCAGTAAGCTCCTACAGTGGGAGTGCCACTCAGCTGACCAAAGGGCTCCAGACGCTGGGCTCACACTGGTAAGTGCAGCTATGGTAGCACAAGCCTCTCTCCCCTCCTCATCATCACTACTGAGCGGTGGCAGGCACAGCAGGGCTGGGATGAGTGGAAGCACATTGATGTCCGGCTCGGGCTTGGGCTCCTCTCTGGCTATCTGCTGCTTTGCACACTACTACATCCCTCAGGAGATGTTGGACTGCAGCTTTTGGCCCAATTCCCGTCAAAACCGGCAGTCCAACATCACCAAAGGGACCCAGTTTACAAGAGGGCACAGCACAGGTCAGGCTGAGGGACCCCACCGGTGCGCAAATCTGTGCACTAGGCCTCTAGTTAATTTATAACTGGTTTGAAACTATGCGAGTTTTCCTTATTCTGCCAGGCCTAGATTTCTCAAGTAATTTCAGTTCTGTTGATGTTCCATAGAGTAGTCATTATATAATTAATTTGCATCACATTTCAAAGATCTTGAGATCAAGTGCCAGCCAAAACACTGTTCACTCCCCAAGTGAAGAGAATGCCTAGGACAGTAGGATTCAGACCAATAGAGGATAAAATCTGTGCATAAATTCTTGGTGAAACAAGGAGAGAATGAAGATGGAGTAGAAATGCCTGAGGGATTCTCCATCTTGGGATATCAGTTGGGCCCAGCAAAGGGGAAATCTGAGCATGACATTCTAGGGTTGTTTGCCAAATACCTTTGACTCAGCGTAGTGCCTTCTTGTTGGATTCCATAGCGTTACTTTTTTTTTTTTTAATCGTCAAAGACTGTTGTTAACCCTCAGAGAGCAGAGACTTTTGAAAAGAGCTGTGTTCATTTAAACAGAGAAAACGAATTTCCCACTTCAGGGGCATTGGTGGGAAACAGCACCAATACTTGCTTACAAGTGTGAAGAGGACAGGGGGCCAGTGGCCACCGATGCCAGCAGGTGGGCAAGAAGGACCTTGGTCATGTGAGTTCTCTTAGGAGGAATCTAACAAAACTGGGTATTCGCTCAGAGCAAAGTGCCTTATTATCCTTACCCTAGTTTTTGTTTTTTTTTAAAAAATATATTTTATTGATTTTCTACAGAGAGGAAGGGAGAGGGATAGAGAGTTAGAAACATCGATCAGCTGCCTCCTGCACATCCCCCACTGGGGATGTGCCTGCAACCAAGGTACATGCCTTTGACCGGAATCGAACCCAGGAATCTTCAGTCCGCAGGCCGACGCTCTATCCACTGAGCCAAACCAGTCAGGGCTTTACCCTAGTTTTTGATATTCCTTCTAGCTGGTTTGCTCTGTGGGCAGTAAAAATCTATTTGTGCTTCTATTAGTCCTCCTCTTTCTCCACACTTCCCCCCCTGCACCTCTCTTTCTTTCAAGTGGCTTATTTCTGTTTCTGTTCTCTTTCCACATTTCCTTCCACTTGAATCTGATTTCTTAATGTCCTATTATTAGTTGAAAGTGTTATATGTATATTGTTAAAGTAAAGAGGTTCACCACTAAAGACAAGTTCCTTGATAGTTTTAAAGGATACGTTCATGAATGTTACCTCATTTCCTTTTTCAACCTGACTTATTTAGGCTCTTAGGCTCATGCTAATTTTTATTTTATTTTTTTAAAATATATTTTATTGATTTTTTTTTTTTACAGAGAGGAAGGGAGAGAGATAGAGAGCTAGAAACATCGATGAGAGATAAACATCGATCAGCTGCCTCCTGCAACCAAGGTACATGCCCTTGACCGGAATCGAACCTTGGACCCTTGAGTCCGCAGGCGGATGTTCTATCCACTGAGCCAAACCGAACAGGGCAGCTCATGCTGATTTTTATAGTTGCACCAGGGGGCACTGTTGAGTTACAAACATCCCAATAGTGTGGCCTGGTTTATATTAGTGCTGAACTTGCAACTCCTTTCACTTAAGTCAGTATTTCACCTTCCGTGCTAACAGTAGGATATGAAAAATACTTGTGGATTTGCTTCCAGCGCAAAAAAATATAATGTTACTTAAGACAGTGTCTGTTGAAAGCTGCGGGGGGCGGGGGGATGCATATTTGTAAAGGAATACTGATTTTTTTCTTTGGGTTTTTTTGGGTTATAAATTCACATTAGTGATACAGCCAATATACAAACCACAGTTGTAGCAACCAGAGAAAGAAACAGGATATGGCCCTCCTGGAAAGAAGCTCATAATATTCCCCAAGGAGGCAGGAGAAAACTCCATTCATTTGCAGTTTATTCAGAATGTTCTTTTCTTTTGCTTGTCCTTTTGGAATGGATTTAACTGTTGCTAAAAAGTTACTCAAACAACAATCTCATCACTAGAAATCATCTGTTTCTTCACAAAACAAGTTTGCCCCAGATCAGCCATTGTGACCTGCCCAGCACTCCCCCGAGTCTTGCTGGAACAGCCTAGCCTCTCTTTGGGGCCCCAGAAAGAATTCATGTGCTAAGTCCTTCCTTCTGTGCCTGCTGTAATGCCGACTCCTTTTTTCTTTTAAACCAGATACTGAAAAGTAAACCTAAAAACCCAACTCCATGCAACAGAGAATGCAATGTGCAGATTTGGGATAAAATAAGCCACAAATATTTGACCAGTGCCATGATATTCCATTACACAATTTAAAAAATTTTTGCTCGGTTGATTTGGGTTTTCTCATTGGTAAAGCGAGGATAGCTGTGTGAGCATTTAAACTGTTTTCAATATTATTCAAGCTGAACCTCAAAAGATTCTTTTAAATTTATTTTATTTTATTTTTTATCACCATTTGTCTTTTCTCTGCCCTCTTCCACCTTCACCCACCCTGTCCACCTGCAATCACCAACAAAAGTCTTAAATTTGTTTGATTTTTTTTGGTTAATAGACTCAGATCTAGGTCTGTTTTTTTCCATCTACACTTAAATGTAGTTGCAAGTCAGGTACACTTACTACAGTTAAAATATCACTTTATAAATATTTTAAGAATGATATGCCATCGTCAATTTCCATTAAAAGCATGTATTAAAACATGCACATTTGTTTCTGTAGTTATATGCACAACTAGTTCTTTGTGATTCTTGTTCTCCTGATGTCCACCCTCCACAGAGGAACTGGATGTACCTGGGTTTGCATCTCAGCCTAGCAGGTTGCTAGTCCTTAGGCCCTCTTGGGCAACTTATTTGATTCTCTGAGTCTCCGATTGGTGAAGATCAATACTTTCAATAGAATGACTTTGTAAGGATTAAGGGACGCATTAATGCAGTGGTTCTCAACCTTCTGGCCCTTTAAAGACAGTTCCTCATGTTGTGACCCAACCATAAAATTATTTTCGTTGTTACTTCATTTCTGTAATGTTGCTACTCTTATGCATCGTCATGTAAATATCTGATATGCAGGATGGTCTTAGGTGACCCCTGAAAAAGGGTTGTTTGACCCCCAAAGGGGTTGCGACCCACAGGTTGAGAACCGCTGCCCTAATGTAAAGTTGCTAAGTGGGCAAAGTGTTCAGTAGAATCTCGTGTGCTTCCCTTGGTATCCACTTAAGACCAGAAATGATGTAATGGAAACGGCAAAAGTCCAAACTGTGTGGCACTGCTTTGTGTTCCCACATCACCCAGGAAAAGTCTCACCAGGGCAGAGAAAATGCGGCAAAGGGCAGTGCAGATTTCTTGCAGTATGTTGTCAAAGGGAAAACATATCTACTGCCCAAAGCCTAGAATGGATTTGAGTGATTTATGTTATCTGCTGCACTCCAGAGTATTTTATTCAGTCTCGAGAATGATTTTGCATCAAAGAAATGAATCTAATAATCAACAGAAATCAAGTCTATTTCCTCAGTGTCTCATGTTCTTGTTTAAAGTGTTTTAAAACATTATACTAAAAAGGATAAAATTCCAATCAGTGCAAATGAATATAAATGGAATATAAATAGTCTCCCTTATGATCCACTATCCATTGCACTTCCTGAAGGCAACCTCTGCTACATTGTGAGTATCTTTTTATTGAGAGTAGATAGATAGATGGATGGATGGATATGTGTCTAGATACAGATGTGGATATGTTTTTCACACACGTGGAATGTGTTTTTAGGAACAAAAAGGGTAAATGAATCAAATCCTTTATCCTTTTTATTCTGCCAATAGTGTGTGTGTGTGTGTGTGTGTGTATGTGTGTATGTATGTATACTAGAGGCCTGATGCATGAAATTCATGCAAGAGTAGGCCTTCCTTCCCCTGGCTGCCTGCACCAGCTCCTCTCTGGCACCTGGGACCTGGGCTTCCCTCGCAGTCACAGCTTTGATCCCCGCAGGCCAGGCTGAGGGACCCCACCAGTACCTGAATCCATGCCCCAGGCCTCTACTACATAATGTTACCTCTAAATCATTGTATATATTCTTCAGCAGCACCATTCATTGATTTTTTAAAAATAAATCTCTATTGTTCAGATTATAGATGTTCCTTTTTTTAACCCCTATAGCTCCCCTCTACCTGGTTCCCACCCCCCACCCCCCATGCCCTTACTCCTGCCACTGTCTTCACCCATAGGTGTAAGATTTTTGTCCAGTCTCTTCCCACACTCCTCACATCCCCTTCCCCCTGAGAATTGTCAGTCCATTCCCTTTCTATGCCCCTACTTCTATTATATTCACCAGTTTATTCTGTTCATCAGATTTTTTTATTGACTTAATTGTTAGATTCACTTGTTGATAGATAAGTATTTGTTGTCACTTTGCTGTTCATAATTTTTATCTTTACCTTTTTCTTCTTCTTCCTCTTCTTAAAGAATGCCTTTCAACATTTCATACAATCCTGGTTTGGTGGTGATGAACTCCTTTAGATTTTTCTTGTCTGTGAAGCTCTTTATCTGACTTTCAATTTTACCCAGCTTTGCTGGGTAGAGCCATCTTGGTTGTAGGTTCTTGCTGTTCATCACTTTGAATATTTCTTGCCACTCCTTTCTGGCCTGCATGGTTTCTGTTGAGAAATCAGCTGACAGTCATATGGGTACTCCCTTGTAAGTAACTAACTGTTTTTCTCTTGCTGTTTTTAAGATTCTCTCTTTGTCTTTTGCCCTTGGCATTTTAATTATGATGTGTCTTAGTGTGGTCCTCTTTGGATTCCTTTTGTTTGGAGTTCTCTGCACTTCCTGGACTTGTAAGTCTATTTCTTTCACCAGATAGGGGAAGTTTTCTGTCATTTTTTCAAATAGGCTTTCAGTATCTTGCTCTCTCTCTTCTTCTGGCACCCCCTATAATTAAGAAGTTGGTATGTTTGAAGTTGTCAAAGTTGTCCCAGAGGCTCCTTACACTATCTTCATATTTTTGGATCCTTTTTTCTTTTTGCTTTCCAGGATGAGTGTTTTTTGCTTCCTTGTATTTCAAATCTTTGACTTGATTCTTGGGATCCTCTAGTCTGCTATTGGATCTCTGTATATTATTCTTTATTTCAGTCAGTGTATGCTTAATTTCTGACTGGTCCTTTTCCTTTTTTTTTTTTTTTTTTTTGGTATTCTCATTAAGAGGTCTCACATAGTTCCTCGGAGGTTCATAGAAGATTCTTGAGTAGCCTTATAACTGTGGTTTTGAACTCTATATCCAGTAGTTTTCTTTCCTCCTTTTCTTTCATTTGTGGCCTGTTTCTTTGTGTACACATTTTGGCTGCTTCCCTGTGTTGATAGAGTGGCTTTGTGTGGTAGGCGTCCTCTTGGGCCTAAGTGGCTCAGCCTCCCCAATCACCTGAGGTGGACACTGTTGGTGTACGCCTTTGAGGGCTGTGTGTACTATCTTGTTGTAGCTAAGCCTTGATTCTTGTTGGTATCACTGGGAAGAAATGATCTCTGGGCCAATTGATTCTGTGTCTATAGTGGAAGAACTGTTGTGCAGAAGACACCCTAATGAAGCAGAACTTGCTTCAGTGGGGCTTTGGTGCTCACTGAGTCTGCTTCTTGAGTGTGTTCCTTATGGATGTGAGGAGTTGAAGTCTGGTATCTGGCCCCTGGGTACACTGGCTCCTGTATTTCCAAAGAGGTGCAAAGTCAGCTGCTGTGTGAGTCCAGCCAGGAGGTGCTATAGTGAGATCTACAGATTTCTCCTCGTTGTTTGAGGTTTGGAACTTTTGGAGCTCTCTGTCCTAGCTTCAGTTTGTTAGATTAGTTTGCAGACAGACAGGAGATTCATTTGCGCCACTGCGCACAGCTTGGGTGGGGTTGTAAATTGGGTGGGGCGGGGTCTCAGAGAATCACCAGGACGGAGCAAACAATGATGGCGTCCCTCAACCATCTCCATGTTTTGGCATCTCCATGTTTTGGCATCTCTGTGCCATTGAGTTCCCAAGTCTCAGAGTTCCGCGCCCCCACAGTTGCAATGATTGCTGTGAACAGCTCTGCTAGAAAGCTACTCTTGCTTTCCGACCCAATGCCAGACAGCCCGAAATGAGTTCAGTGCAGCCCCGGAGTTTGTATTCCCCTTCTGATTAAAACAACCCTCACACCCAGGTGCTGCCACTACTGCCACCACCACCGCCACTGCTGCCACCGCTGCCACTGCTGCCTCCATACCTCTCTGTTCTTGGCGTCTCCGCACCTTCTACCCAGTCTCAATGCACTCTTTCTCTTTTCTTCTAGTTGTAAAATTTCCATTGCTCTGTTCTGGAAGATGGCTGTTTAGCTTTATAGTTGTAGTTTTAATGTGGTTGTGGGAGGCAGTGCATTCAGGTATGCCGCCACCTTGTTTTCTCCATTCATTGTTTTTTTTAACATCACTTAATAGGTAAAAATATTTCAGTGTAATTTCAATTAATACTTTTATTCTGAGTGATATTAGTTGCTTTTTTGGATCCATTTAATTTTTTTCTGTGAAGTAGCTTTTCATATTTTTTACCCTTTTTTATTGGACTCAGTTTTTTTATTAAGATATTTAAAAATTTATTAGGAAAATAAGAACTTTGTAATCTGAGCTGTTTTCTATTTATCTTTTGGCTTTTCTTATGTGAGTTTTAATTTGTAGGCATTTTACTTTTTCTTTTTTTTTTGGAACCAAATCACTCCAAGATTGTAAAAGCATGGAATTTGCTATATGTTGAATTTCTATGTACATTTTGATGTGTTTAGTGTTTATAACATTACATTTCAAGAGAAATTTTCTTTTTGCTCTAAAGAAATATAATAAAATATTTCTGAAAGAGTCGGAGGGGCCAACGTGGGCTATGGAAATGGATTGCATTAAAGACCACCTAGTATCTAAGACTAGAATAAGGCATCCCCACTCATTTGTTACCTTCAGCGACCTTGCTTGGTGAACAGAGATGAATGATTTTAATTAACACATTAATTGTATGACTATAGATGGATGCTTCTGAATAGCCTGAAACTAGTCCCTTTGTTAATTGGTTCTTTTAAGATTTTATTTTTCAAAGATTTAAAAAAAATATGTTGTTAATTGACTTCAGAGAGGAAGGGAGAGGGAGACAGAGATAGAAACATCAATGATGAGACAGAATCATTTATCAGCTACTTCTTGCTGCCCCCTACTGGGGATCAAGCCCACAACCCTGGGCATGTGCCCTGACAGGGAATTGAACCATGACCTTCTGCTCATAGGTCGATGCTCAATCACTGAGCCACAGGGGCTGGGCTAAGACAACTTTAGTTTAGAGGGAACTTCTGTGAGGTACTCTGGCAACTGGCTTTAGGAATATCCGTTTGCAAGGCCAATTTTTAGCATTACTGGGCATGTCTGTCATATATGACAGACCTATTTTGCCCTGACCAGTAGCACAAAGTTACACTTTTAATATAAGGTTAGAGAAATGTTTATTTTGCTTATATTATTGATATATATGTGGATGTGTATATGTGTTTTTTTTCCCTATAAAGGACAACGATGAACCCCAGCATAAGATTTCTAGAATATTTCTCATAAACCAGTAGAGCCCGATATGGTGAGGGCTCTATATTTCTTGCCAAACTTCAGACCATTATGCAGTTGTAAATATTTAAACAATGTCAATGACAGAAATTTTTGTTTATAAAAAGTTATTGTGGAAGGGTGCTTGAAAACCATTTATATAACGGTAAAAAAAAGTCCCAGTGATTAAAAATGGCTCAAGAAAGTCCCAGAGCTGCTGCTCTTCACTGGTTTCTTTTCAGCCCCTCTCAGAAGTCCCTGGCTGGTATTACCGATGGTTACCTAGGGCTTTGTTCAACAGTTGTAACTGAAGACTGCCAGGGCTGGTTTCTTGGAGTGAAGGCTGCTGGATTGCTCTTTTCCCAACAAATATAGAATCTTTTTTTCTTTTCTCATGTGAGGCAGACAAAGATTCCCTTTGAAACATGTAGTCGGAGGGCCAAACACTGGACCCATTGTCTCTGAGACAATAAGCACCACATTCGGCCTTTGGAAATGGTGAGTGATTTGCTTGTCTTCTAGAACCGAAGACATTTTGCACATCTAGAGGAGCGAGGCACGCTGAGTTGTGAAGAATGCTAATAGTGTATGTGTGAGTGTGACTTACCACTGTGACATGTACAGTGTTGTACCCTGGTATGTGTGCCATGAAGGGATCAGCTCTGGACTGCTCATAATGAAGTATTTATTGTGGATACCGTTAGCATCCAATCACTTTAAGTGAAAGTGGAAAGGATTCCTGTGCATGTTTTGTTTTGCATGGAGAGGATTAGACTACTATTTGTCATACAAATTCTGGACGTATTATGGCATTCAAAATTAGGCGTTGCCTTGTGTTAGGTTCTTCAGAAGCCAACCCTGAGTAAAGGGTTTATGTGAAAATAATTTATTAGGGAATAGCTTCCAGGAGAAACAGGTGAGGGAGTAGGGGAAATAGATCAGTGAAATTCAAGCTAGAGTTTCTTCTCTTGCTTTTGTTTGTGAAAGAAAAGTTGACTAATTTTAGGATTTTGGTTTACTATGTCCCTCCCCCCGCCCCAAATCTTACAGACACACCTCCATTTTCTTCTGGAACTTATACATGTGGTGAAGACAGAGGCAAGCTTGGAGTTTTTCCTTTCCAGGTAAACTTCTCTCATTTTTTTGCATTTTGCAGTATTTTTAAAATTTTACATTTTATAGTATTTTCTTTATCCACACAATTAAAATGATTTCCCCCTTTGTGTCTAGGAATGGTTCTTATTTCAGTAATTTTTCCTGATGATGAACTCTATTTTTTTGTAGGCTAAGGACTCATTTTATTAATCTGGAAGAATTTCTTCCTTCTTTCCTTTTTTTTTTTGTTTATTTGTTTTTGGGTTCTAGAACTTCCGATTTCTTTCTTCAAGACATTATAATTCTTAGGATGGATATCTATTTTCTGGTCTTAAAATGAATTTTTTTTTAGCCTAGCTACCATGGCTCAGTGGTTGAGCATTAACCTATGAACCAGGAGGTCATGGTTCGATTCCCAGTCAGGGCATATGCCTGGGTTGCTGGCTAGATCCCCATTGTAGGGCATGCAGGAGGCAGCCAATCAATGATTTTCTCTCATGATTGATGTTTCTCCCTCTCCCTTCCTCTCTTATATCAATATATATATATCAATATATTTATCTATCTATATCTATATCTATATCTATATCTATATCTATATCTATATCTATATCTATATCTATATATATAGTTGGCTCTCTTCTTAATTGCAGTATTTTTTAATTCATTCTATGCTGATTTATTTGTTAATTTAATTTTAATATATTGATCTTTCTAAGCATGGCATGGTCTATAGATCAGGAAAGAATACACACACACATACACTTATATATAGTATTTAAAGAATTCAGATTCCTTTAGCACACGTGTTTTTGAAATGTTGTCTACAGATTCTTAGATTTTGGGGAAGGTCCTCTGGGCAGCCTCAGGGGTCAGCATAGAGCTTAAGCCCACCTATTGGGGTTCTCTCACCCATGCTCCACCTTTCCTGACTTATACACTGAGTTTCTGCATTGGAATTCATTTGAAGGAAGACCCTAGCTGTTTAAGACATTTCTGAAAACTACTTTTTGATGTATGAGCAATCTCCTAGGTTAAGTTAGTCACTTTAGGAAGCTTCACTATTTCAGGATATTAGGATACTTAAGAGTATGAAAGCTGAAGAAATTAGGTCCTAAGAGGAAACAATGGATTAATAACTTCCTAAAAGGACTTATGGGAAGGGTAAATGACCTAATAAGAGGAAATGGATGTAAATTAATTTAACAAAAATTAGCCAGCTACCCTGAAGAAATATTTTACTAAATGAAATATGGCTTGGATATAAACTCTGAGATCATGAATGGGTCAGTTTAGAGGCTGATAAAATGTCAGTTCCTTTTTTTTAAAAAAATACATTTTTATTTATTTCAGAGAGGAAGGGAAAGGGAGAGAGAGATTGAAACATCAATGATAAGACAGAATCACTGATTGGCTGCCTCCTGCATGCCCCCTACTGGGGATCGAGCCTGAAACCTGGGCATATACCCTTGACTGGAATTGAACCTGGGAACCTTCAGTCTGCAGGCCAAGGCTCCATCTACCAAACCAAACCGGATAGGGCATCAGTTTCTTTTCTTTTCTCTTTTCTTTTCTTTTCTTTTCTTTTCTTTTCTTTTCTTTTCTTTTCTTTTCTTTTCTTTTCTTTTCTTTCCTTTCCTTTCCTTTCCTTTCCTTTCCTTTCCTTTCCTTTCCTTTCCTTTCCTTTCCTTTCCTTTTCTTTTTTTTGTGACACTGTCTAAACTACAACTGTTTTCTACTGAATGCAACAAGGATGCTGATAATTTATAAAGACAGGGCACTGATTGGCTATGAGGAGTGCCAATGATTTGAGAATGTCCGTGGTAGGGAAATCAGTGGACATCACAGGGATTAATGTCTTAAGATGGAAGACTAAAAACTTAAGAAACATCTAGACACTAAGAAAGTAAGTTTTCATATCAGAGTGCTTATTATGTAATGGCAATTAAGTAAAGTGGAACTACAAGATTCAAACTTGAGGAAGGGCCTGGAATGAACATTAGTATGAAGTTTGGAAACAAGGTTGAAGATGTAGATGGGAGTATAGTTCTGGAAGCTTGATCATTTCCTGTTTGGCTTTTATAGTTAGCTTCTGCTGGGATTAGTTTTACATGTGGGAGTAAAAAGTTCATATTGCTTCTCCTTCCCCTTCTATTTTATTCTAACTTCCCATATTTTATCTTGTAGGAATAATCACATGCTTTTGTTTAAAAGCCTTCTCTCTCTAGGCAAAGGACTGATTTTTTAAATAAAAGAAATGAATAATTTATCACAAGACATATTTTTATTATTTTTAAAAAATTATCTTTCTTGTTGAAAGTACTACAGATGTCCCTTTTTCCCTCCCCCACTGACCCCTTCTACTCTGCTCCTGTCCCCTCTGCAGGCCTCCTCCTCACTATTGTCTATCCATAATGTAAGACTTTTAGACTATATACTAGAGGCCCAATGCACGAAAATTTGTGCAAGAGTAGGCCTTCTCCCCCCCCCCCCCCCCCGGCTGCTGGCACCAGCTTCCCTCTGGCACCTGGGACCTGGGCTGCTTCCCTCCTCTGGCTGTCCGAAGGCACCAGGACTCAGCTGGCTTCCCTCCAGCCCCAGCTTCATCAGGAAGGATGTTTGGAATGATGTCAGGAAGACGTCCAGTCTAATTAGCATATTACCCTTTTATTATTATAGATATTATTATGTCAACATAAGATACACCCAAACCTATAGACAACTTTTATGAGTTTATTTGAGCCAAACTGATGACAATTGCTGGGAAGCAAAATCTCAAATGGATGAGAATATGCAGCTTATTATATACATTACAAACAAAGGAGATGTAAAGGGGAGGGGTTACATGAAATTCATCGGTGGTAGATTAGTCCCATCTTCCCCGTTTTAAAATGTGGCAAGTAATACTTTACCTACTTTATAGGGCTTTATGAAGATCAAATTCAATGATACATGTAATGAAAGTACTTTAAGATTGGAAACCATGTTGATGCTGCTATGATTTCTAGAGTGAGAACATGATAGTTGCAGAAGGTCTCAGAGTTATCTAGTCCAATCCTTTACTTTAACAATGAGGAAATTAAAACCCCAAAAATGTCACTCAAGGCCATAAAGACAGCTGGAAGCCCAACTGAGTTAGAGTCAGTGATCCCAATATTAGAGGCTAGAGTTAGAATGCGTTTTTCAGTGGTTCAAAAATGAGTCAACCACAAATTGATCGGTTGGCTGTCAGTATTGGAAGCGATGCTAGCAGTTCAAGGATGTGAGGGAAGGACAGAGTCAGAGACATTACTGATGCTGGACAACAGGGAAACAATGTCAAACAGGGTGTAGGACAGAGTGGTGAGTCGTCAAGAAGAGGGTGGCTATGGGCTTGAAGGGAGTTAGTGCCAGTTTTATTTTATCTATCCTGAAATGCTCCATTAAGATATGCAGGGTTGTTTTTTATTATCTATTTTTTTAATGATTAATGATAGGTTATTCACGCAAATGGAATTGCAAACCTCCCAACCTTAATTATTGCTATACAGCTGTGGATATATGTCAGAAGTTTGTTTACCGGAATGGGAAAATTCCCCTTGCCCGTGAGAATGAGTGTCTTGAGAATCTTTTCACCCTTGGAGTTTTATTTTGATGGATCCAGTGATTAAGCAATTGTTATTTGGCTCATGACGTCCAGATTCTCACACTCTGCCTCCGTGTGTTGTTTCTCTTTTGGTCTTGGGTTCTCTATCACTGGGGGGAATAAACCTCAGATGAGGCAGATGGGCAGATGTGCTTTCCTTGTAACAAGCAATGTCGTGAGAGGGCTATTGACCAGGGAGTTGCTAGGTAAGGAGCTGGCCGTCTCTAGACAGAAGCGTTGGGAATAAAGTCAGCTGGTTTACTCCTCTGTCTTTTATTTGGTGTTCGTTTTTGCAATTTAAGTGTCACGTGGTGTGTATTCCAAAAGCTTATTCTATTATCGTGTCACCATTTTTCTTAAGCAGTTTCTTCAAGGGAAGTTTCATTACCTCTTTCTTTGCAACGATGCTGTCCACATGTTTTTGTTGGCAACACAAGGAACGGTTTCCAGTACCCAAGCAAAGCTGTGCAGGCTGACTTTCATTAATATGTCACTAAACATTTCTAACTATTGTGTATTATTTACTTAGAGAATAAAAAAAATCAAGGTCCCTTGGTAGTCCCTTTCTGAACTTTCCAGAATTTACATGTGGTCTGAGGGCCCTGCTTAGCGATACTAATGCTTTTTTTTTTTCTGCTATGGAGAGAGCAGTGCTCAATGTGAGAGACCAATCCTCGGTGAGCTCTGTGTTTAACGGGTGAGAGTAATAAGTTCATTTAGGTTCTTGCCTGACTGAATATAAGTAGATGGCTATGGTTACCGGGTGTAACTTTATTGATTTTTTTTTAAAGAGAGAGAGAGGAATGGAGAGGGATAGAGAGAGAGAAACATCGATGAGAGAGAAACCTTGATCCATCGATTGGCTGCCTCCTGCACATCTCCCCACTGGGGACTGAACCGAAAACCAGGCATATAGCCTGATGGGGAGATCAAACCAATGACTTCTTGGTTCCTGGGTTGATATTCAACTGCTGAGCCAAACCAGCCGGGCAAAGTGTGTAAGTTTAATATACATTCATGGTTTAGACTATCTTCTTGTACAAGTTTGACATTCTCATGTTTCAAAGAATATTTTGTCTCATCACATCTCAAACTCTTGGCCCTGCGCTCAGGATGGACTGAAGCACAGGAAGAATTTATCTGCTCTCTGCTAGATTCACAGCCCAGCACAATTTAATTAGAAACAAAACAGACTCTGAAAGGGACCTTGTAAGTGATAACATGGTTGGATTTTTCCTGGAAAATTGCCCCTCACGAATGAGTTCTGTAGAAAAAGGGACAGATTTTGGAATGGTGTGTTCTGCTCTCAGGCAAGAGGGGCTTGGGGAAGAGAAAGAAAGAGGGTTAGGGGTAGAGGTGGAGGAGTGAGAGAATATCAGTCTTAGACAGAGGTGCTAAGATCGGAAATCTCCTTGGATTCAGTCATCCTGATGCTGGCTGTGTCTTGGGGAAAGTGACTGCTTGTAGATATGGATAGGGCCAGAATAACTAAGAAGCAGAGTTGAATTTGGACTATGTGTTGAAGCATGTGAGCCCAGGTGGCAGGGACCAAGACAGTATAGCATGTGGCTGTATCCCTTTTTATATTTTTGCCCCTGGAGTTTTATTTTAATGATGTCAGTGATTGAGCAACTGGTAATTGGGTCATGATGTCTAGATTCTCACAGTCTCCCTACATGTGTTGCTTATCTTGAAGTCTTGGATCCTGTACTAGTTGGTTGCATAAACTTCAAATGAGTCCCATTCTTGTTGGTGGAAAGCCTGAGCTGAGGGCACTATGTCTGGTAGTGGGCACTGCCATGACAGAACAGGTGGGTTGAAAGATTTTGGTGTGTCATTTTGCCATAAATCTGTCAGGATCATGCCTAAATGATGGGACTATCTGGGTTTCAACAGGGACACCATGTGACACCGTTAACCCCAGTAGTGGTAGGGAATGTAGTAGACAAAATTTTCTCTCTAAAAGGGACTTAGAAAAAGGAACACAGCCTTGAACTGAGTAGTCGATTCCTGGGGTTAGCAGACTTATCTTGGACATGGTGTTAGTATGTGGAGAGTGACAAAGAATTTAAAAAATGTGATTCTGTTTTCTGTCCTAAGCTGCTGAAGTGGGAAATATCCATCCCACAGTATTGATTCTGTGGGATTTTCCTTAAAATCAAGAAACCAACTTCCAGTGGTAGAAACTGCTTATGATTTTTATTATTAAACTAGGGACCTGGTGCACAAAAATTTGTACACTGGGGGTGGGGTGGGGTCCCTCACCCCAGCCTGTGCCCTCTCAAAGTCTGGGATCCCTCGGGGGATGTCCACCTGCTGGTGTGCCTGACCAACCTGGGTGAGGGGCTGATGGCTGTTTGCAGGCTGGCCAAGCCCCCCAGTGGGAACCCTCACCCCATGGGGGTGTGGCCAGTCTGGATGAGGGGCTGAGGGCCATTTTCAGGCTGCCCACAGCTCCTATTGACCCAAGGTCCCAGTGAGGCTGGCTAGAATTAGGTTTCTGGGGTTTATTTATCTTCTGTAATTGAAACTTTGTTACCTTGAACAGAGGCCTAGGCAGGCAACGGAAGCCTCCTGTTTGCTTCAGCTCTGTGGCTTCTGTAATTGAAACATTGTTGCTTGAGCAGAGGCCCGCCAGCCTAGTCATGCAGTTGCAACAGAAGCTCTAGCTCTGTGGCTGCTGGCTTCCATCTTGGCTGGGTTAATTTGCATACAACCGCTCTGATTGGCTGGTGGGCATGGCTTGGGTGTCTTGGAGTGATGGTCAATTTGCATATTACTATTTTATTAGATTAGATTTGATCTAGAATATATAAAAGTAACAAAATGGTAAAATGTCAAGGTTCAGATAATGGAGGCTATGCTGTTGTGCAAAAACTTGTGAATCCTAGAAGTCTTAGGCAGATCCTCTCTCACCACCTGAGAGAAAGAGCTCACCCAACTATCTGTGGTCAGTGTTCTTTATTTTCCAGGGCATTTCTACTTGTTTTGAAATAAGCAAATACACCTAGACATACTTTGGTAGGTAGAAACAAAATTTATAATTTCAGGTCTTTATACCTACTTAGTATTTGTCTAATTAGAGTCACATTTGAAATCATACTGATCAAGATTTGAATTGTTGCTCTACCTGGTTTGGCTCAGTAGTTAGAGTGGTGACCTGAGGACTGAAGGGTGGAGGGTTCAATTCTGGTCAAGGGCATGTGCCTCAGTTGCAGGCTCAATCCCTGGCCCTGGTGTGTGTGTGTGTGTGTGTGTGTGTGTGCAGGAGGCAACCAATTGATGTTTCTCTCTGTCTCTCCCCCTCCCTTCCACCTTCTCTAAAAATCAATGGAAAATATCCTCAGGTGAGGATTAACAGCAGCAACAAAAAAGATTTGTTTTTCAGTGTGACTTTGAGCCTCAATTTTCTTATTCCTAAAATCTACTTTGTTCTAAGGATTAGGTCTCTTAAATAAAATTCCTGGTACCCAGTACTTGCTCATTTAATGATAACTGTTATTAATATGTATATCTTTTGTTCATGAATTGTACTATTATGTGTGTACATTCAGGTTCATACATAATTTTAAAAAGATTCTTATATATTTTGCCACCTTTTATAGTATGCATTATATTGGAAGCACTGGCAACTGGTTATATCAGCAACAAAAACCTTTCTGTCCACTTAAAGAATATAAGATTATAAAAACTGTAACTTATGCCTTGCTATATAGGTATCATTTTACATTCACTTACAACCTGCATATGATTTCTTTTCTAGTTAGGTACAAGGTCTAAATAGTAAACTCAGAGTTATCTAAAATCTATGAAAAATTATTAGACTTTTAATCAGCAAAGGAAATGAAAGATAACTTAGAAAGATAAATAAATATGGAAGAAATCTCCATTGGAAATGAAAGAAAAGGAAATAAGATACCAATTCCTATTGAAATGAAATAGCAAAGGAAAGAAGGAAAATGGTCAACAAGAATTTAAAAGTTTTCAAGTGACAGAGAGAGTAATGAGAATTTTTGTTTGTTTTTGGTGAGAGTAGATTTTTCAGGAAAAAAGTCAAATTGAAAAGCTAATTTGATTATATAGAAATCTATTAAAAATCAAAATTGTTTTTTCCCTTTGACCCAATATGCAACTCCTGAGAATTAGAATTCTTTGAGAATTAGAATTCTGTTGACTAAATATGTCCCATGCAATATTAGAGACAGCGTAAATGTTTAAATCTTAGGGACACTGCAAGAAGTTTTGTGTTCAACAAATAGTCAACCAATATTTTGAATCAAGTAAAAAAAATCATGAAGACTTATGAGGCATATGAAAAACTGCTGATGGTAAACTTCTTTTTGAATCCTCTCTTATTGGCATGTTGAGAGAGAGAGGAATATCAATGTGAGAGAGAGACATGGATCCATTGCCTTCTGTTTGTGCCCCAGATGAGGATGAAACTCACAACTCAGATAGGTGTTGCCATGTGACAAAGGGATGGGCTTTTAAAGGAAAATCTTTTTTTTTTTTTTTTTAGTTTTCTGTGACCCTAAATGGAACAGAACAGGGAGAGGTCCCAAGTGAACACCCTGGAGCAGGAGGGGAGCAGTGAATGTTGGCAACACAAGGCCTTGTACAGTTTGGCCTGATGCCGGCAACTTTCACATTTAAGTTTATTCAACGTTCTTAGTTCTTTTTCCAACCACCAGATTGGCAGGGTCTTACATTTACAGGGTTCCATAATTCCTATTTAATCAAGAGCAATGCCCTTTTGTATGAAAACAATTTTTTTTTAAATGTGACTGTCATTTACATTGGGTTATTGCAGGAAAAGAATTCTAGCCTTCCTGTGTTTCTGTAGTTAGGGGACAGTTTCCACCACTAAACGGTGCGTCTTTAGATCCATATCGAATTTATTCCTCTCGGTACCTTACATCTGTCATGCGATAAGTTCTGTATAAACGTATCTCGAAGTGAATATATTTAAAAGACGAGAGAGAGAGAGAGAGAGAGAGAGAGAGAGAGAGAGAGAGAGAGAGAGAGAGAGAGAGAGAAGAAAGCTGCTTAAGAATTGCTTTGTGTCCCCAGGAGGGAAGCATAACAGGAGGTGAGATAATGGATTTTAAACACTGCATAGTAAGTGTAATAAACTCCAAGCTGGGAGGACAGCAAGGGTACTCCATGTGGGTTAATTGGTGCCCTGCCTACACTTGAGAGGAAAATAAAATCTCAACCACATCAAAGTCTCCTCCAGAAGGAAAAATGCTCATTAAAAATGCCATTTCCAGGAACCCTGGCAGCCAGACAATAAGAAGGCTGAAAAATCACCTCTGTTTGGCCTGCTGTTCCCTCGAACTTTAAACTGTTTGCTCTGAGAAGAACAAAGAAAGTATGTGGGTAATATATTTAAATTCAACTTCTTAGAAGGTGGAGTGATTAGGTTAGAGTCGGCTTCTATCAATTCAAGGTCTTCCAAAGCGTCAAAATTTATTATCAGGAATGTGTAAAAATTCCCCCTTGGATATGCCTCTGTCCCACACTCATAAAATGCTTACAGCGTGGTGCATGGGTGCATCTAAATCATACTACCCGGGATGGGGAAATGCTGAAAAAGCAGGCTGGTTTCACTATTGAATCTTTTTTTTTTCTTTTCTGCAAAAAGCTTTATTGTGTCCTTTAGTCCCGTGCATGGGAGAGGGCTTCATGATGTTTAAAGAACGGCTAGTAGTTTGGGGAGAGGCTCAGGTAACAGCCGGACACCAGGGGGTGCAGAGGGGCCCCTCAAAGGCCTCGGGCTCCAGAGGCTCCCGGTGCTGGAGGGTGAGCCTTGGATGGGACACCCGCCCCTCCCCGCCCAGCCTGGGGGCGCAGCCTGCGGAGGTGCCAGGTGTGGCCCGTCTTCCTGATGAGTTTCCCCTCCTCACCCGGAAGTGGTTCTCCGGGAAGTCACAGGGATGGGGGAGAACCAGGGCCGGCAGCCCCAAAGGGCCTGGGTCAGGCTCCTCTCCAAGGCCGGGGCGGCTTCCATGGCCCTGAGTTGTGCCCACTCCTCTGGGGAGGCTTCAGCACGTCCTGGAAGAGGCTGCGGCCACCGCGCTGGTTCTGCATCTTAAAAGCCGCCCAACCCTCAGCTTCTTCTCCGCCAACTCGCAGAAGAAGCGGCCCAGCCCCCAAGACCACATCCTCACAGAGGAAACAGCAGCCCCGAGAGGTAGGTGTGTGAGGCCCCAGAGGCAGGCTGGCCAGGCGGTTGACCACAGCCTCCATCTCGGTGGAATAATTTGACGAATTTGGGAGCTCATGGCTGTTTGGCAATAAGGAGTGAAGGTTGGAAACCCCCCCCCCCCTTCCCGTGTGTTGGCTGGTCCCAGAGGTGGTTGTGAAGATGGTGACTGGATAAGATGGGTATCTCTGGGTCAGTTCCATCCAAACACTGTTGAAGCAGGAGACAGAACCAGGACCACCGAGAGCACTCTTTCTTGAATCTTGATGGAAGATTCTGTGATTCATAGATATTTCTATAATACTAGAGGCCCAGTGCACGAAATTTGTGCACTGGTGTGTGTGTGTGTGTGGGGGGGCGGGGGGGTTATCCCTCTCAGCCCGGCCTGTGCCGTCTCACAGTTTGGGACCCCTTGCTCCTTACAGCCTGCCTTCAGCAGAGGTGGGAGAGGCTCCTGCTACCACTGCTGCCCTTGCCAGCCGTGAACCCGGCTTCTGGCTGAATGGTGCTCCCCCTGTGGTCGGTGCACCGGTCATTCTGCTGTTTGGTCGATTTGCATATTAGGGTTTTATTATATAGGATCCCTCCTTCATACTAAGACTGTTGATCATTTTAAGAATGCTGAGGGCAGGGAACATTATATTATTTCCTTTTAAAAAGTTTTTATTTTGGAGTAGTTTTAGATTTATAGAAAAGCTGAAAAGATGTTATAAAAAATTCCCATAAATCTTTTACTTGGCTTCCACTAACATTCTAATTTTACATAACTGTGGTTCTTTTTTTTTTTTTAATCTAGAAAATAACATTATTCAATACTATGAACTAAACTACAGACTTCATTCAGGTTTTATCAGCTTTTCCACTAACGTCCTTTCACTATTCCATAATTTACTAGTAAAGGATACCACACTGCACTTAGATCGTATTCACATTTATTTGCTGGTCCCCAGGATTGTCCTCGATATCTGTTTGCTGCAAGAACTGAAGAAAACTAAAATTGAGCAGGCAGATACTTAGGAGGGATCGAGAGTGGGCACCAGGGAGGTGGCTGCTGCACAAAATTCAAGTTGGAAAATGATTGAGCAGAGATCCCTGGGCCCGGCAGCTGGCCAGCCATCGCAGACTTCTGTCTCCAGAGCTGCAATAGAGCGGTG
>PVJC01007003.1:0-52994 GCA_004026665.1 Murina feae | reverse complement strand
TGGTGAGTAGGGGATAAAATCAAGGTAAAGCAGGTGTGAAGCAAGGTTGGAGAAGACTGGCTGTGGCAGAAGATATGATTCATTCCTGCTACTTGAACCAGAAGCCCAGCTACTGCATTTAAATAGATCTTATCCAATGGCACCAATGCCTGTTCAAGCAGATAGCGAGGCAGGTGAAGGTGAAAGTCAAGGTGAAGTGAAGACCAGAGGCTAAGTCCATCTGTGGGGAAAGAGAAGCTGGAATGACTTAACTGGAAAAAAACTCTCCCTTCTTCCATCATTTAATCGGCTGAGGGTCAAGGATGGACTTCTCTAGCAGGAGCTCTCTTGGTTTGGAATGAACGGGAGGCACCATGTTGTGTTTTTTCTTAAACTCTCTGTTTGTCTATTTGACATCCATTCACACCGCCATTTGTCTTAACTCTGTTTTCTCCCTTCCTGTATTGTTGGTGCTCTGGCTTTGGTGGCCTAGCTGACTGGGGAGTCAGCCCCTCCCAAGGCTACCCCAGTTGTTAGAGACAGCAGAGGGCTCACCAGGGAATACATCTTTCCTACGGAAACTAACCAATCTAAAGCCCACCCCTCCAACCATCCTTTTAATCAAACTCTGACACACTAAGTTAAGTTAACCTGCTTTAAGTGAACCCAGGGCCAGGTACTAGACAACTATGCTCCAAAGCTTACTGGAATTATTCAAACTAGCAAATCCCAAGTGTTTATCCTATCCTGCCTCATCTTTCCTACAAAACCACAATAAAATCTCTGACCTAGATTTTCCTCCCTCTCCTGTCCCCTGGACAAAACCAGTGCTTCCCGAGTCAAATTATTAACAGCTCAGCAGTGGAAAAGCAACAGTTGCTAAAAAGGAATGATGTTAGGAAATAAAAGTGCTCATCAGAGGGGCCATGATTTTCTTCTCAAAGCTTCAGTGATGTCGATGACTATTGAGATCAGTTGATTACGGGTGATGAAATTGAGAGTTTTGGTGTTGGCTGAGGATACAGAAAGGTGTTGACAGAAAAAGCAGATGAAATCAGCAGGACAATGGTAGATTTGGGACCTTCTTGGACAGAACAGAACCTCGGGCTGCTTACACTGTCATTCAGTATGATTTTGGGTATTAAAAGACAGTTTCAGATGACATGGCCTCTAAGAATAGAAGTTACACTGGAACCTGGAAGGATAGATAATAATACTTAGAAATTCAGAGATAGAAGAGACACGATAGACTTTTCTTTTAATTATATTGCTTTTTGGACAAAACAGTTTAAATTCTTCTCCAGAATATTTGAATAGTAATTAGAAAGTTTGGCTCTGTGTTGTCTATCTTCAAATATATGAGATTGAACTTGTCTGGTTTCTCACCCTTTTTGAAGTTCAAGGTATTCACACACTGACATGATGAATGAAATTCTTTGGTGTGCATTTTGCCTTCTATCTTTCTAAACCCAGTGGTCTCAATATTTATTTTTTAACTTATTTTCAGAGAAAACTGTGGTACTTCATAAGCATGGAGTTAGAATATCTGGGTTTTGGATCATTGTTCAATGTGTCCTTAGCAAAACCCTCTAGTTTTTTTGAAGAAAAATGGGCAGAATAATACATTTATACATTTATAATAATACATTAAAAACAATTAAGCCAAGCACCAGAGATAGTACACATGAAGCTGTACCCAGAGGCACAAGATAAATGTTATCATGTCATTTGAAGGGATGAGAAATTCAGGCCAGAGGTGGAGCTAGACTGGAGTCATCTATTTGTTATTTTTTATTTTTTGTAAATTATACCCCACCCAGGATAGAACCTTTTTTGCTCATGCGCAGGATTATCTCTGACGTTTAGTTTGCTTGAGAACAAGAGTTGGGTTCTCACAATTCAGAATTCAGGCACACCTGAGATCCTCAGGGATAGCATATTGAAGGAACCCACTTGTATTCTCCCTTTGTTTCAGTAATTGTCAGTCTTTAATTTATTTCATTTGAGAAAGAGCTTATCTCACTATCAACTCATTAGTGGCTTAATACAGGGTAAGCTGATTATAGGCAATCTGAACAGTGACTGTTCGGAACCGCAGAGCAATCAAGCTAATAATACCATTTCAGAATATGCCTTCTGGATCTATCATTTCAGCTGATCTTGTTAGATTTTATGAGTATAGGCATCTTCAGTGCCTCCCTTCCCGGGATCTCGTGCGCACTGTGGTCTTCCCAGAAAAAAAGGCCGCACGACGCCATATATTTGGGGGGAAAGGAAATGAAATTGTTCATACATTACCACTTGGTTCTCAATTGGTGACTCTATCCAAATACTCCAAGATTCAGTCTGAAAGAAAATATGAGATAATATTACCAAAGGGGTCAGGGATTAGCTGAAGAAGGCAACTAAAGCGGAAACAAGGACGATTCACACTGAATACCCGGGGTGAAATAAAGGAATTTGAAACCTTTCCGAATCCTTTCCTTTTAGTCTGTCTCCAAGAGGCTGAAACATCTGGTGAATCATGTCAGAGATTCAATCAGTCATCCCTGTGTTTGGTGTTTATGATGCCAGACATCTGGATGGGCTGAGTCTCTTTTCTTCAATTAAATCAGCTGGATGTTTTGATTTCCTGCAGAATCAGCTTTAGTCCAAATAACACACATCGTTGTCCTATTTGTACTCTTGTTCAGTTTGGATCCTTTTTTGTTTTCCATTTCTATTAACGATTGATTTAAAAGTAGTTTTGTATGTTGTTTACTATGTTTGAGCAACAAATCAGAGAAACAACATTGATTTGACCATTTTACTTTTTGCTAAAAGAAACCCGAATGTTACATGTAATGAGTGGACATTGAGAGAGTTAAAAAACAATGTTAAATAGTTACATAGCTAGTTCTTAGCAGAGCTCACAATATCCCCTTTGATGTAAAGACAGCTGGCACTGACAGTCAGTTTAATTGTGTGTAACAGGAACACACAACCTATGTAATTTATGCATTCCTAGCCTTTTTAGTCCATAAGAATTTGGTCTGGTTTTATATTATTTTCAGATACCCTTTGCATTCTTATCTGGAAAGGCTTCTTGGCAACTTGGTGATGGGAGGAGATTTCAAAAGAGATGAAAGGAAACCATGAACACATACTGGTTTAATGAAATATTTTCTATGAGAGAAATCAAACCTCAACATAGACAGAACAGAGTTTATTACTGTAAATATGATAAAAAACAACTGAAGAATTTTGGATTAACATTTCATGCCTCACTCACCATCTCATGCCTCACTCACCACATTTTCAGGGGACCTGCCTCACACACAAGTCAGAAGTGGGTGCTGCTTTTTCACTAAGGCGGTTCTCTTCTTTGGTGTCAAAGACATAACAGATCAACAAAGAATAAAGAACCATCTTGGTGAGATTGTAGTTGATTTTGAAGGACAGATGAACTATGATTTTAGGGGTCTTATTATAACCACTGAGCCTAATCAGCTATTTTCTATTTAGATTGTGAGGGTTATATGACACATGTCTAAAAACAATACAGAAAATTTTTCACCAAAATTAGGCATAACTCCATTCCTTCAGAATCACCCACCATACCTTAAGTCAGATCAGTTGCTAAAATAAAAACTAAACTCCACTTTGATGCTACTCTGCCAGATGTGTATCTTTCTTGACACTTTTTCTGGAGTTGATTTGGCAGATGTTTCTAGTGCACAGATATTTATTGCAGACATTCTGGAAAAGATGGGAAATTAAAAAAGTAGAAAAAGAAACTCAAAAATTTATTTTCTTTAGCAGGGGGGATCAGCAAACTGTTTTTGTAAAGGGCTAGATAGTAAATATTTTATGACTTGCAGGGAATACTATCTTTGTCCCAACTACTTAACTCTTAGAATGTAGCTATTCACAATGTATAAATAAATGAGTGTGATTGTGTCCTAATAAAACTTTATTTACAAAACAGACAGTGGGTCAAATTTAATCTATGAGCTACAGTTTGCTTGTTCTACATGTCTTATTTTTAGTAACTATATTATTATTTACTTTTAAGTCTATTTAGTAACAATATTGTGATGAAAATTCTTACCACTAAAACTTGGTACACATGCACTAGATTTTCCTCAAGATAAATCCCTGGAAGAGGAATTTCAGAATCAACTAGAAAGACTTTATAAAATGCTCAATAAGTATTTTTTAATAAATGTCCACAAGTTGCAATTACCATTCTTACAAATGATGCAAAAGAGGGCCTCTTTATCCATATCCTCACTAACAAAGCTTACTACGGATTTTTAAAAATCTTCATCAATTTGATAGCTACTGTTTTGAGTTTGCTTTTTTTTTTTAAATCTCTTTTTTACATGTTTAACATTTAATCATATATCAGTTATCTCATTCAGGTCAACCTAATTTTATAAATGATGAAAATATGCAAATTTAGTTTTAGCACATTACATGATTTGTATCCATAATCAGATGAGCACATAGATGCTATTGAAACAGTAGAGACTATTTATCAAGTCCCTATTCATCCACTGGAATTGCAAAATAAGCCATGTTTCTTTTCTATTCTTGCTTCTTTTGACTCTTGTTCATAACATAAGAAAATGTTTTTTGAACATTTTTGTTCTTTTTCCCCTCACTGTACCCTCCCATGGAGAGCACACTTTATCTGACTCACTGGAAGGCAAAATTCTGTGAGATAAATGTGCTAAAGGTCATAGACATTGTTGTGGGTTGAATTGTGTTTACATAAAAGATATGTTGAAGTCCTAACCTCCAATACCTGTGAGTGTGACCTTATTTGGAAATAGGGTCTTTGCAGACATAATCAGGCTAAGATGAGGTTGTTAGTGTGGGCCCTAATCCAATACAACTAGTGTCCTTATAATAAGTACAGCAGACTGAGAGAGACAGAGGGAAAACAGCCCATGTGAAAATGGAGACAGAGGTTGGAGTTATTAGCCTTAAACTAAGGAACTCATGGGCTACCAGAAGCCAAAGAAGGTAAGGAGGGATTCTCCCTGAGAGGCCCAGGAAGAAGCATGGCCCTGCCAACACCTGATTTCAGATGTCTCAATTCCAGAAAAGTAAGAGAATAAATTTTTGTTGTTTTAAGCCACTTAATCTGTAGTAGTTTGCTATGGCAGCCCTAGGAAACTGACATAGGCATGAATGGCCATCAGCTTTATTGGAGACTAGTGGCCTGGTGCACAAAATTTGTGCATGGGGGGAGGGTTGTCCCTCAGCCCAGCTTGCGCCCTCTGCAATTTGGGACTCGTCGGACATCTCTCTCACAATCCGGGACCACTGGCTTCTAACTGCTCACCTGCCTGCCAGCCTGATTACTCCCAACTGCCCCTCCCCCCACTGTTGGCCTACTCACCCCTAACTGTCCCCCCCCATCAGCCTGATCATCCCCAACTGCCCTCCCCTCCTGACCTGATTGCCCCTAATAACCTCTGTCTAGGCCCCATCTGGAAGGTCTCTGGGAAGATCTTCTGGTCTAATTAGCATATTACCCTTTTATTAGTATAGATGTACAGTCTGAGATTCTGCCTACTTTTCTCTCTTTCAAGTGGAGCTCTCATCAGAGAAATCCCCTTTTCCCTTATGACCAATCTGCCCATTTCATGGGAATTGTTTATTTCAAGAAGGAAGGCGGAGTAAGCTCTTTGGGCCTTGAATCCAGACCTCTATCTCCCAACTTTTATGATAATAATATCATCATTGAAGTTGATATTTTGATTTTCTATACCATTTCCACTAGAAATCTCTACAGATAGTGCATGAGCCTGAAATTCTTGAGAAAGACATGGGGAGACTGGCATTTTGGTGATCAACTAACACCTGCAGATTTCCAGTCAATATCCAAGTAGTCTTAGGTCTCAGCAGACTTCAGGGCCCTCTGGCTGATATTGGTCCAAGAAGAAATGCTGTGGTCATATCTGATATCACAGGTATGTGATTGTTGGAAAGGGAATTTTTAAATTCCAGTTAAGTCTTACCTTAAAACAGATAACACCTTGTACAAGTGTTTTAGGCCATGGAAAAGGAAATAATTTGTTTTCCTTTATCTGTACATTTTTTCAGCCAAGACTTTAAAATCAAAAGGCAGATAAGTTTCCAATGGACCTCAGAGAATGTGTGCATGAGGTTTGTGTTTTGTTAAGCCGTCGAAGAATTAAAGAAGGAGCTGAAATGGAAAGTCATCCAGGCTTTATTAGGAGCAAACGGACGGCTCACATCTCCCCGGGAAGGGAAGGAGAGCCATGAGGCCGCACTTGAACCGAACGTTTAAGGCCTGTGGGTAAGGGAGGGGAGGGGTTGGGCAGGAGGAAGTGGTCTTTGAAATGTATAGAGCTTCCACCCCCCAGGGTGCTGCCGACACCGGGAGCTATGGATGCCAGGATATTGCCGTGAATGGTCGGGGTGGTCAGGCAGCACCTGGCTGGGGGTTGGGGGGGAAATGGTTTATGGCTTTCTCTGGTGAGTGGATGCGCGGACATCTTGGACAGTTTGAACATTTTCTTTTAGTTTTTATCATGAGTAGGTAACACAAGATGCCTTGCCCTAAACTTATTCTCTCTTGTCTTATTTTGAACTTCAAGGGATAAGGAAGAAAGCTGTGGAAGGGTTAAGCTGATGAATTCATGAATGTATCAAGAAGAATGAGTCCTTAGTACACACTAGATCAGTAATCTCGAATTGAAAAAAAAAATCACGCAGTGGTTATTATTAGAAACTCAATGGTTGAAAGGAAATTTAAAAGGCTAATTCCTAGAATGCTGATTTTAGAAAAGCTTCCCCAGAAAGGCTAGGAAGAAGGTGATTGTTCTATATAATATGCTTTTATCTTAATGTCAAAACATGAGTTGTGGGAGAGAGAAAGGAAAGTAAGACATACTGGTTTCAGTGGGGCAGGTGAGAGTTTTTCTTATTAGGAACTTTAAACTTTTGGTTAATAGGTAAACAGGAGATAAGTGTAGACCTAACTGTTTATATAAGAGTGGAATCAGGAGGCTTTCTGTGATGAGGCTGGAAGGGCTAAGGACTTCAGGCCAGAGGATATGGGAGAGACTCGAAGACACCTTCAGCATGACTGTGAGGAGAAGCGAAGTCAGATCAGTTAGTGTGCATAACAGACAGAGTGAGCTGGGAGAGACAGGCCCTAATTCTACCATCACAGGCCCCAGCCAAAGGAAGGTGCCCAAGGATGGGGCCTAGAAGACAGCAGCAGGCTTAGGTGGGAGCTGTTTGGGCAGCCAGGAGGACACAGAGGACATGTGGATTCAAGGAGTCTATCCTTCCTGTCATAGGGTGCTGTCAGTCATGTCCTTATCTCATGGAGTCAGAAACCATCTTAGAGAAGAGGACCCCAAAAAACCAGGTATTTATATCAAGATATTATTTAGCTTACTGCTTAAAAAAAAGTTATATGATTGGGCTAAAGTAGAGTTTTTTCCCCCTGCTACCCACTGTCCAAGATGTCCGAGCATCCACCCGCCGGAAAAAGCCATAAACCATCCCCCCACCCCAGGTGTAACCTGACCGCCCTGACCTTTCACGGCAATACCCTGGCATCCATAGCCCCGGCATCGGCAGCACCCTGGGGGGCGGAAACTCCATACATTCCAAAGACCACTTCCTCCTACCCAACCCCTCCCCTCCCTTACCTGCCCCAGACCTTAAAAACCCAGCCCAGTTTGGTTCTAGCGCGGCCTCATGGCTCTCCTTCCCTTTCCGGGGAGCCCTGGGCCCGTCCGTTTGCTCCTAATAAAGCCTGGATGGCTTTCCATTTCAGCTCCTTCTTTAATTCTTCGACGGCTTAACAAAACACCCACCAGAGAGGGTGTCATGAGTGATCAGATTATAGGTCAGATTCTATTTCTCAGTTATAGAGAAATAAAGTACCTGTTCTACAGTTGTACCTTTGGGTGTAGAATACAGAGGTTTTATTATGCAATAAAAACTTCACATGCATATGCTATTTTTAGCTGGCTCTAAAAAGGGAAGGGTGAGTATGTACAGGTTGTGACATTAATGCCACAACCTGTACATGCTCGCCCTTTCCTTCTGTACTCTTCCAGATGCTCTTTGTTTATTGGGCTCCTCCAGAAGTAGTGGGAGGACACGGAACCAGGGACATTTTAGGCTACCATCTCCTCCCAGTCAGTTCTTTGTCCAGCTTTGGAAAGTCTGTGTATTAATGAGGCTCCAGAGATGAGACACATGACAAGGATGTGCTGTGTGCTCACAGACCTAACTCATGATCTGGGCTGGCCATCCGTCTGGGGCTGCTGATTTCTTGTCCATTTATTTCTGTGGGTACATATTTCAGTGCATAAATATGTACCCACAGGGCTAAGCAGGGGTATTATAAATGGAAAAAAATGTTCCACATATTTCCCTCAAGAGGTTTACAAACTGAGAAGTAAACAAGCTGCAAGAAAGGTGGGGAAGGAATGATGAGTAAATCTGCTATTTTTCAGACCAAATCTTCTTAGACATTGAACGTGGGAGAACAAAACTTGGCAAAATATAGATAATGAAATGCTGTATTTGCATAGACTCTCTAGGAGATTGGAATGTTCTGAATGTCTTTAGCTACCAGGTACCATGGAAGACTAGAGGAGGAACACTGAACAACAATGACCTTGTCCAATGATCTCTACTTCTGACTTAACACAAAAGATTCTTATAGAAAGGACAACTTCACACAAAAGCAGTAAACTAAGGAGAGAGTGGCATGAAGCACAGAAACCTCTTCCTTCATTTGGGAAAAACCCCCAGAAGTTTCCTGTTGTTGGTTTGTGATGTCATCTTAGAATACCAAGGAAAAACCATGTTTATAGACATCAGGGGGTTGAAGCACAAGACTCTCCAATATTACACAGGAAATTAGCACAACATGTGGGATCTAAACTTGCCTTTGTCTCCTTTTCTAGTCACTTGCTATTTTGCCACACTGGGCCACCCAGTCTCAGGCCCACCCAGCGGATCTTAGTGCCAGCAAGAAAAGATGCAATTGCAGTTAGGCGTAAACATGAGAACTTGTGTTAAATGTGTTAAATCTCAGCTAATGGGATTCCAGGCGTGTCTCTGTAATGTGCAATGGAATGTATAACAATATGCTTGTGTAAAGCCATGCTACTGGAATTACTGGGCTTCTTATTTATAAATGAAATATATATTATGCACCGAAGTACTTAATATGAAGAAATATGGTAAGTAATACAGAGTATGTTCTATGAAAGAAATGAGGGAGCTATGATTTCTGGTCTTGTGAATTCAGTTCTCAAACTCGGTCTACAGAACTAGGAAAAATGTGAGCATCCAGAGCCCTCTCCTAGTTGGTACTACAGTCTTGTGGGGCTCTCTTACTAAGAACATTCTTCTTTTGAGTGCAAGAGCAGTTGTGCATTGTTCACAGGGGTAATATTTTGTTACTGACTTATAATTGCTTCATTCAAATATATTACTGCCCCACTTTTATAATTTTTCAAAAATATTGCCTATTAATATACTTGCTAATGGCAAGACTGGCTCAGGCATAATAATTATACATGTCATCATTTATTTAGCTCTACATTGACCATACTCTACAACTCGCCTGGGAAAATTTTAACGTATTTTTGTGCTCCAGCGTGTTTATGAAGAATAGTCTCTTTGACTCTCAAAAAATGTCCTGTTTGGGTGATAACTTACAAAGTCAACTTAACCTCACAAATATCAATGTCCCTGGCTCTGTGCTAAGAATTTAGTGTATTTTATCTCATGTGGTCCTAATCAAGCAAGTAAACCAATGAACTATGATTTCGGCCACTATCTCAAGCTGCTGCAGCAGACTCATCCTCATACTGAGATTTGATGGGTCAAGATCTCAGAGGAGAAGGAAACACATCCTCTTCTTCCTTCCCCCTTAGAACATTTGTCTATTTGTTGGCTGTTAAAGGAAAAGAAGCTAAAAAGAAATAGTAGTTCAGGGTTTTAACATATACCCTACATGCAGAAAAGAACATAAATCATAAGCATATCTATAATAATAAAAGCATAATATGCTAATTAGGCCGGACATCCTTCCAGACATCTTTCTGGATGACCTTCCAGATGAAGGTCGTGAGGGAATCCTAGGTCCCAGGTACCAGAGAGAAGCTGGTGCTGGGGAAGGAAGGCCTACTCTTGCATGAATTTCATGCATTGGGCCTCTAGTAATTCAATAAGATTTCACAAAGTGAACACATTCCTATAACTACTGCCCCAGTGAAGAAACAATTCCATCATCCTAGGAGGGGTCCATGTACCTTTTCTTGTGCATTACCCACCACAACTGTAGCCACCATTCTGATTGACTAGTATCTCATATGTAAGTTTTACTTGTTTGAGAAGTTTATATAGATGGACTCATATAATATATTCCCTTTTATTAAAAAACTAGGGGCCCGGTGCACAAAAATTTGTGCACTCGGGAGGGTCTTTCAGCCCGGCCTGAGCCCTCTTGCATTCTGGGACTCCTCGGGGTATGTCCACCTGCTGGTGTGGCTGAGGGGCTGATGGCCCTTTGCAGGCTGGCCAAGCCCCCAGTGGGGACCCTCACCTCATGGGGGTGTGGCCAGCCTGGGTGAGGGGCTGAGGGTCATTTTCAGGCTGGCCACAGCCCCTTCAGGGTTCAGGTCCCTACTAGGGTGCCTGGCCAGCCTGGGTGAGGGGCTGAGGACTGTTTTCAGGCTGCCTATAGCCCCTTCAGGGTTCGGGTTCCTACTGGGGTGCCCGGCCAGCCTGAGTGAGGGGCTGAGGGCTGTTTGCAGGCTGGCCACAGCCCCCATTGACCCAAGGTCCCAGCGAAGCTGGCTGGAAGCAGGTTTCTGGAGTTTATTTATCTTCTATAATTGAAACTTTGTTGCCTTGAGCAGAGGCCACAGCTGGCCTATGCAGGCAGTTTCCTGCATCACTGGTATCCTGTTTGCTCTAGCTCCATGGCTGCTGGCCGCCATCTTGGTTGGGTTAATTTGCATACCATCACTCTGATTGGCTGGTGGGTGTGGCTTGGCTGGTGGGCATGGCTTAGGTGTAACAGAGTGGGGGTTAATTTGCATAATACTCTTTTATTAGATTAGATAACATTTTTATTGATTTTCAGAGGGAGAGGAAGGAAGAGGGAGAGAAAGATTGATGGGAGAGAGAAGCATCCATTAGCTGTCTCTTGCATGCCCCCTACCAGGGACTTAGTCTGAAACCTGGGCATGTGCCCTGAACAGGAATCAAACCAGCAACTTTTTGGTGCAGGGGACATCACCCAACTAACCGAGTCACATCCATCAGAGCTACCCTTTGTGTCTTTCACTGCTGCAGAGTATTTTTTGTTTAACAGGAGATAATTCATTTACTCCTACTACAGGTATGATTAAATTATTGTGTAATTAGCTGTTTAATGTGCTCCAACTCATTTTAATGCAAATCTGATGAGGATAAGGACTGTATTTCTTTCACTGTTGTATCCTCAGCATCTAGCATAGTTCCTTGAACATGGAAAGTGTTCAGAAATGTACCAAATGAATAAATAAAGGATACCACTGTCCCAACCCACTCCCATGCCACACCCAAAAAACCATTCCTGCCTCCAAAGAAACAGTAGTGTTTAGTAGACACTAGTCCTTTTTGAAAAATTCTGACCAGATGAAGGAGTAATGGCAATGCTGTATGTACCAAAGAAATGCACTTTTGTGCTTGAACTTTGGGATGGGCAATGCTAAAACAAAGATGACCAAGTAGAAAATTGCAATTAATTTTTTATTTCACTATTAAAAAAATAATAAAAGTGAATTTACCCTAAAAAATGTTTTGTAAAGTGAGTTTAAAATGTTGAAATGAAACCTAAGACTATACAGTCTTAAGTTTGTTTGCCTCTTAGATATACAGATTTTGGAACAGTGATTGTCAGAAATATAAAGCAGTTTTATACTCTTTTTATTCTCAGATTATGGTCTAATGTCTTAAATCATAAGAAGTACCTCTAGTCACTAAAATAAGCATCTCCATTTGGCTTGATGTATGTTTAGTCTATTTCTTCTTGGCAAAAATATTTTAGTATGAGTGTTCAAGCGTAAGGCTGACAAAATGTTTTCTTTCCTACCCATTTGTGTGGTCTTGTTTAGTAAGAAGTATATAAAAAAAACTAAATAGGATTTGTTCAGAATAATGAATAAATATATATATATATTTACTTAACATTAAAAATAACCCATCAATGGTAGGTGAGTTCTAAGTGAGAAAAAGTAAAAGTAAGAGAACAATCTTTCCACTATCCAGTGTTTCAGCTATTTAATTACAACTTTGCCTTATTTCATTAGAAAAAGTGAAAAATCACACTTAATTCACAATACAAAGAAAATATTTTTAATTTTGTGAATAATTTAATTTATAATATGTTACCACTTTTGTTCTCACCACTTAATAGTACATAGGTATGAATTTGTTTCTACTTTTATCTTTTTTAAAAATGTGGACAGGAAATTCTGTGTTCTAATAACTTTATTCTTATAGTACTAGTATATAGGTACATGGATGAAAACTAATCTTAATTCAAAAGCATGTATTAAATTTTTCTCTTGTCCATAACATGTGGCTAAAGCATTGGAAGGACCTTATAACACAAGTGAAAAGACAAAATATATTCATGTGGAATAATTATATGTCCCATAAAGTAGCAAGTGACAAGATACTATAGTGAACAGTTGATATTTACTACAGAAATATAGATAAGAGGAGTATATTACTAGGCTAGGAGAGTTTGAGTATGCCTTATAGTTTAAACCTAATATGGATCCCAAGAAAAGGAAATATAAATAAAATAAATGCATAGGGAAGGTCATTTCCTCTAGGGGAAACAATATGATGAAAGTTTTTGAGTTGAGAGTAGGCACAGGGTGGAAAGCTTGAGTGTGATGAGTTTGGCCAAGAAGGTTAGAACTAATTTCAGGAGGATCATAAGGGCTAGACTCATGAGGTTGGATTGTACTATTTAGAAAATTAGGATAACATTTTTGAAAAGGCAAGGAAAATATTGACGTCTACTTAAATTTAAAAACAGGATCAGAAGGAATATGAAGGGGCTAAAAGTATGAAGATGACATACAGTATGCAAGGAGTGACAATAAGAGATTAGGAGGCGGCCTTTCTTCTTTTCTTTTATACCTTAGGTTCTCAACTGTCTTCAATTTATTTTCTTTTTGCAAAGAGCAAGTAGAACGAAACTGCTAGAGAGGTTGAGGTGGAGGCTTCTTTTTCATAAATGATGAATTTGGTTTTGGCCATATTGATTTGGGGGTGAAGTTTGGTTGTGCAAATCAAAATGTCCCTGAGGTAGATAGAGATCCAGGCTAGAATTCCTCAAGAAGACAGAATGGAGACTCAGATGTGAATCACCAGCACAAGAGCAATGATTAAAATAATGAGAAATTATAATGATAATGTTCTACTACTTTAGATAAAGGATGAAAGATAGCTTTGGAGAATTTCCCTAGTTTGTGGCTGGGGGAAGGAAGGAGAAGTATAAATGAGTGGTGGGAGATAGGAAATAAAAGAATCAGTCAAGTATAGTGTCAGAAAAAAAGGGGGGGTGTTCACCACCTCATTGTGCTTAGGGGTCAACCCTGAGGATTGTGAAAAAGATCTTTAATTTTCCAAGAGAAGGAATTACCCTCCCCCCACTCCCCCCTTTTTTTGTAGGATGGCACATGTAGGTGGAAGGGAGTGAACAGAAGTAATACTGGATTTCAGGTCATTGGGGAGTTGTAGAAATGAGTCCATAATTGTGCGTTGCTAGTTTAAGAAATTTGGAATGGAAAAGGATAGAATCATGGCTAGAATTAGGAAAGCAGGTTATTGCAACATTATTCACAATAGCCAAGACATGGAAACAACCTAAATATTCTTCGGTGAATGATGTGATAAAGAAGATATGGTACAATGGAATACTACTCAGCCACAAGAAGCTAAAATATTACCATTTGTGACAACATGGATGGACCTTGAGGGTATGATGCTAAGTGAAATAAGTCAGATGGAAAAGGACAAGAATTATATGATTTCACTCAAGCAGAATATAAAACAAAAACAAACACACACACACACACACAATCGAATTCATAGATAACAGAATGGTAACCACAGAGGGGATGGGAGTGGGGGAAGACAAGGAGGGTAAAGGGGACCAGATACATCGTGATAGAAGACTAGGCTTGGGTTGGTGAGCACACAATAGAGTATACAGATGTTATATTATAAAGATGTATACCTAAAAGTTATATAATGTTATTAATTAATGTTACTGCAATCGGTATAATAAGAAAAAAGACATTTTTAAAATGGGTAAACATAACATAATGCAAGATGTAGAGATTTCAACAGGGGAAAGGGTGCTGTAACAGATGGCTGGGAAGTGATACAGTGAGTGAGTGAGTTGTGCAAAAACAAAAATTGAGGAGATAGGTGGAGAGTTCTTTGATTCTTTAATTTGAAAAGGGATGGCATTTTAAAAAAGTCATTGGGAACAGGACCTAAGGGAGAATAGGTGTGGGCACTAAGGATTAATGGCCTTTTTTTTTTTTTTTTTGAAAACAGGGCAGGAATTTGCTGGCAAGAATAGAGTGGAGGAGTGAGAGAAATATTTATATAGTAGAGACTCATATATCATTCCCACATTTAATTTATGTGAGTATTACCAAATATGCTTTGAAAAAAAAGGGGAAGGAAACAAGTGCCTTCAGTTTCATATGGTTAAAATTATTGAATCTGTTCTTCATATAAAAAATGATTTATTTTTAAGTTTTTCCTTGGCCATGAACTGAAAATATTAAGTATATTTGTATGGTGGACACTGTGATATGCACCCAGAGCCTCTTTCTAGATTGAAGGATTTGCTTCCCCAGTTGCTGGGAGTGCTGCCAGACAACCCTCGTTAGCTGTCATTCCACATTGGAAATGGCCTTGGCAGAAGAAAAATGCCTCACCCGAGGTCATGTCCCCTTCTGATGGCCCACATCCAGCCACTGATCAGTATAGGAGATAAAGACCCCACCCTTCCTCCCAAATAGAAAACCCACTGGAAGGTCCATCCACACTGCAGCCTCCCACAGGGTTGACTGAGTTCTTCCTTGAGATGGATCAGAGCTCCTCTCTCTTCCTGTCCTTCTAACGGGTGCTCAAGAACCCTCCCTAAATATCCTTTATGCTAATCTGTGGTTCCAAGTCTACCTCTTAGGAAAGGAAAGGGTGACATTTGAGAGACTTATCCTCCCAGTCGCTGTAAATGCTGCTAGAAGACGGGCATCAGATCTTATCCTTCATGTGTTGCTTCAGAGGGAGAAAGCTTTAGCAAGTCATGTATTCCTCCGGGACAGTCCACATTTAATGACTAACTCATGTGGTGACAGGAAGGCTGTCACTCTCACTCCAATTTGGGACAATTTTGACATCTAGAGCGACCCGTGGCATTGGCTTAGGCCTTCGTCATGACTGCGTTGCTGCTCAACTTTTCCTTTTGCCGAATGCTTCCTTCCCTTCCTTCAACAGGTGTGAGGCCGTAGGTGCCCCTTAGGCACCGTTCTGCAAGATGAGCTCCATCTGGGAGTAGGCTTCCTTTGAAACCTAATCTGCAACAATTTACTAACCCAAGTTTTATTTTTTAACATGAATTTGTACCTTAGCAAGTTTTCCAATAAAGTTCCATTGCTGCATTTGACTCTCCTGGAAATAAGTACAGGCATTCTTCATTTTATCTCACTTTGCTTTATTGTATTTCAAAGGTGTTGCATATTTTTACAAATGTAAGGTGAAACCCATCACCAGCAAGGAAGATTATGACTCGCATTACGGCAACGCTCACTTTACCTTACTTGCTTTATGGCAGGGGTCTGAAATCGAAGCTGCAACATCTTGGAATTATGCCTGTAAGTTGTTAATATATTTCTTTTCATGAAGGCAGTTTCCTCTAGTGCTCATGATTTAAAGTTTTTAAAGGTCCATTGGTAATACCAGCTTAGAATGGTTTAGAATGTTTGCATGTAATGTTTTGCTTCATTGATTTCAATCACCACTCTTACTTTAAACTTTGTTTGAGCTTCTTTATATTAAATTACATTTCTAATTACCTGATAACTCTACAGAATATTAATCAATACATGTGCTGATTTAGCCACAATATCTAGAACAGCATTTGCTACTATTTGCTGAATTTTGAACAAATGATTCTATAATGCTGATAACTTAAGTGAGGCAGAAATTGCAATTTTTTCTTTTATACCCATTTCCCCTTTATGCATTTCCCATCCTCCCTTGCAGCTAGGTGTGGCCATGTGACTAAATTCAGGGCATTTTCAATGTGAGTAAAAATAGGGTGTGCAATTTGTAGGAAAGGCAATTTCCTACAGATGGACGTGAACACAATGGCAGGAGCTAAAGAAGTAAACTTGGACCATGCTGAAGATAGCAAACAGGTCAGATGGCAGAACAGGTCAGCAGAACAGGTTGGCTTCCAAAACAGGCCACACATCAGCCAAGACTTTTACATGAGAAAGGAACATGTATTTTATTTAAGCCATTATTATTTTGGGTCTTTCTATCACAATCCCTTAACTAATCTTCTAGGAATATACATATCTTAGGATGCTTCGTAGTGTCATATTAATATAATTAGTAGTTGCTTGCCAGTAGGTTGGGTAACATATATATTCTTCTAAAACTATGTATATTAATCTGGGCTATTTATGACCTAGTGGGCAAGTGGTGGCGTGCCAGAGTTCGAGGAACATTAGGTCAACCTGACATGTTTTCTCTAAGTATTAACTTTACTCAAAGTTTTTTAAAAAAAATTTAAGAGTGCCTCAAAGATAAGTAAATTATAAAAAATATTAATGAATTAAACAGTAATGCAAAACTTTCGTGATATTTTAGAACAGACAAAAAACTTAAAAAACGTTTGATGCTTGAGGTGAGCTATTTCTTGCAATGTCCCCCAACTTACTGGGATTGTGTTCCCGATCCTTTTGCTTTTATGGTGCTTCTAGGGAAATTTTGGAAAGCTCTTTTCTACCAAGATATTCTTTCTCAGAGTCAAAAGCTCTCAGCCTGAATCAAAATGATCTTTTCCTTATTTACATTGGCATTTAATTTGTTCCATGTGGGTCACAATACCATTTCTTAAATTGATGTGTTGGTGTTTTAGAAATATTGTATTTTAGAAATTGTAGAACTAACTTTTGTGATTTTTCTTGACTTTATTCTTCAAAATTTTTTTTAGATATTCTTATTACCATTTTCAACAGAGCTCTTATTTATTCCAGCTCAGTAGTTATACATGGCTGAGTCTGGCTCAGACCACAGAGCCCAATTTATTGTTTTTGGCTGTCCTTTTCCAACTTTGTTATTCAAACCTTTGGGTGGCTGCATGCTCATTTTTGAGTGTCTGATAGAGTTTGAGAGATTCTTAATGATAAAGCAGAATGTTAGAATGCTGCTTGGTTTGTATTCAGTGATGCAAGTTTTCGTATAAAGTTCAAAATTGCAAATATAAATGGATTTTCTTCCTGATTGCAATTACCCTCATTTCATTTTCTAGAATATTAAATCAAAGGAGTTAACAGTGGGGAAAAAGATCAGATAGAGGGTTGAACATATTTAATACAGGTCTGAAGAGAGACATTTGGAATGTTGAATGGTGCTAATTGAGTTATTTGGTAGCTGGTATTGATAAAAGCCAGTAGAAGTCCTTCGCTCTGTTTCCTTATGAAATGGGTGTCTTCATAAAGGGGATACCAATGGTTTGGAGAATGCTTTAGCTCCACACTAATTAGCAACAAGGCGCCCCTTCTCCTTAGCATAGTGGCTACTGAAATTAAAATATTGGAAAGCAGGAGGCATTTACCCTATATTAGTGGTTTCAGATCAAACTGAGTTCTAACCTTATGCTGAGCAGCATGAGGAATATAAAAAATAAGGAACAAACACATGAATGGGAGAGATGGTGCATAAAATAAAGAACAAGGCAAAGCCATAAGTGATTAACCACCAAATGCGGTGGAAGTTGCATTTGATAGCCAATTGATCATGGTACTTGGCAAAGCCAGATGCAGCTGAAGAAAAGCCTGGAAAAAACTGAGATGTTGTAAAGGGATCCTTTACACAACCCTCATGAAGTTTAGGCAACTCGGTGACAAAAGCTGCCATTTGGCAAGGAGCATGGGGTGGAGAAATGAGCTTTAGTGGGACAGCTGACCTGTGTGTCTACTCTGTGAGAAGAAGCTTGGTCAAGTCGCTGGTTTGCTTTGGGTCTTATTCTTGCCACTCTAATATGTTTCAGGATAATTCAGTGAAGGTACTTCATCTGGAACCAATTTTGCCTACTTAAGCAGAAAAAGAACTTAGTGGAAGAGTGTGGGGTTCTTTACAGAATTGAGAAAAATGTTAAAGGAGCCAGGTTAACTCTGGAGGTTAGAAAGGAAGAATGTCACCCTGGAATATGTCTGTTCCCTTTGTCTAGGATCAACTTTCAGGCAGACAGAATCTGATTTGCCTTGTCTAGGTCATGGGGAAGAGATTGGGGATAGACAGGCAACTTTGCTTGACAAACCCAGATCAAAAGGGGGAAATGCATGCCACTTTTTTCTACCTTCCAGTTGGTAGGTACATAGCATCATTCTGGTTTTGAGTGCTGGTTACTCCCTTATCTTGGACAAATGTATTAAAATCTTTTGAACCTCAGTTTCCTCAACTGTAATGACTATCTAATTCAAAGTTCTGTCAAGAGTATACATTGAGCTACTGGAGGTTAAATCTTAGGCTCTTGAATGGAACATAGTAAACACTCAATAAATATTCTTTTCTTTATATTAATCTTTGAAGGAAGGATCAGAGTATGGTTTAACGTGTGTCTCCAGTATGTATATGTTCTTTCATGTGTGGACATGTTAATGGCTCTCTCACGCCTATCCTTGTCTATTTTTGAGTGTGTCATTATCAATAAATGTTTATGAGTACTACTTTGCATGCGCAGTGCTGGAGGTACAAAGACATATAATATGGCATTTGCCCTTAAGGGAAATTGTAAAATGCTAAATAAATATAAGTTAATAAACACATCAAATATAAAACATATATGGGGATGTTTCCAAGTGCTAACTAAGAACATCTAAGCAAAGTCTAACCACTGAAATTACAGTCATAATAAAATTTAGAAAACATTTCAAGTTGAACCTTAGCCTATATCAAGATACAGAATATACCTGCATATTGTATCATTGCCTCTTGTTCTGTTCAACCAAGAACTACTGCTCTTACTATCTCCATTTTCTCCTTTCCCTTTAATTTCATCACTCAAGCTCTGGGCCCAGCAGTCATTAGTATCAGGGTTCCAGGCTAGCACCTGGCCCTTCCTTCTAAATGTGGATTAAGAAGCTTCCTGTGACCCAGAAAATGCCTCATGCAGGTGGATGCAGTCATGCTCCTGGACACAACCCATGGTGAGTGGAGAGAGGTTCCCACAGTCAGGTACTCTTCCTGGCATCTCTGTGCAATGAAAACACTGCAGAAGGAGATAGCCTTTTGCCTGGTTCTCTTCCCTCTTCCAATTGCATGATTCTTGGCCTCAGAGGAATTGCCCCCTCCCTTCTTTTTAAAATATTCATAAAATTTTTATCTCTAGTGTATCTAGATCTAAACTTTTTAGCTCTGGCCCCCTCTGCCATCAACTTAACCACAGTGGTGGATTCAGAAACAGAGCAACTGAATAGCTATTACTTTTGTTGGGACCAACTGGAAATTCCAGAATCATGAGTGGGAAATTTTATGCCTAAGTCCTAAAGTACGGAAAATACATGGATCTATTAAAAGATTGGCCCCAGTTCACATTTACTATTTCAATACCCACAAGTGATTGAGATTTCATAAAACCATAAAGGAGGTATTGACATTACACATAACATTACCCATGTGTGATCAGAAACTAGGTCTTTCTTCTAATTGTCCCAAGATAATCCCTTAAGGCAGCCTATCCATTATAACGAGGTCTTGGTTTATTAAAAAAATATTGAAATAAATTGAAAAAAGATTTGAAGTAAATTGAGTGCTTTTCATGAAGGAGTGTTTAAATACAGCAATAAGAAAATGGGTGCATATTAAAAATTGGGTGCCAATAGCTGGGTTTGAAGCTCATTAAAACAAATGAAAGACTTGAAATGTTTTTCTGGATTTTTTTTTTGGCAGAAATTACACATCCACATTTCAAGTTTAATGATTCTATGCTTGTGATTAAAACTTGAGTAATAATTTTTTTCCTTTGAAGAACATAATAAATGCATGTGGCATTCATAATATTCAGTATTTCTCTGTCATATGGTAGAGTTTCTGGGTACTTAAAAATATTAACTCATTTGCATAATACCACTTGGAACAATTTTCATCTTATGGCTCCAATTATATCAATGAAAAATTAAAAATGGAATGGTTGTATCAGGTCAGTGGCATGATCCTAGTAAAAATTCAATAATTCAGGTAAGCCACGCCCAGGTTTAGGACCCCCTGAAGGGAACTGGGAAAGCCTTACAGGGTTATCTTCCATGTGGGCTCATGAAATTAGAATCACAGCACCTTGCTTCCTCTTCTTCCTATCATATGGATCTTCCATGGATGGTATTAATTTTTAAGATCTTGTATGAAATTCCTTTTACACTTAATCTACACAGAATTTCAAAACATAAATCTTGTTTCCAGTGGCACCATAGCATGTACTGTTGCCGAACCAGTTGTCTGTTTCTTGCTTTCCCAAACATACCAATTTATTAATTCATTAATTGTGTGCTCTCCATCCTCATACCTCCTACCCTCGACAGAAAGCAAATCCAAATACAGAGGAAACAAACAGTAGGTCCCAAAGGCATACAGAGGTGATATAAAATTGAAACACCTCATGGAAAACTCTAACTTTGGCTGATCAATGTGTTTTACTCCCCATTCTAGCAGTCCCCAGTCAGTCTAAGAGCTGATCAGGTTGGCTCTGGGCAGCTGGGCATGAAAATATGACCCTGTGTATTTTCTGAAGCCAGAGTGCTTATTCTTGGTTCTATTCAGTTGCCTAGCCAATCAAATAGGTTTCTGTTTAAAATAGCCATTCTCTCCCCACCCAACCCCCCCTCCCCCGCCCCGCCACCAACGTTGGCCTCTGAAGTCTTCCAGAATATTGGAAACCTGTTAAAGCATAAACATATGTCATGCAGACAGAGGATAGTCAAAGAAGTGAGGGTGGCAAGGTCAAAGATGCAGATTAAAACCCAGAAAGAATCAATTAAATAGGCACCAAAGGACTGTTGAAATGATTCGATGAGACTGAAGTGCATCTTGAGATGAATAAATTACAGGAATGTGTGAGAAATGAAGGCATGAGAGACTTGCAAGGGGGGTAGATCAGTGAATAGAAGTGAAACCATAGGTGATGTGTATATGATTTCAAGTTTCAGTTATGAGGTTGATTAAATATGCAAAAATGTCACCATCACTTCTGGGTAATTATAGAAAACGTGAATACAAATGGTGAACTCCCACAGCCAGAAGAATAACAAGAGCAAAGCTAGTGAGCACATGTCTCCTCTTACCCACTGTTCCTTCAGGCTACAGCTACAATGTCCTCTAGCTGCATTATGATGAATGAGTCTTTGGCTGCCCCTTTTCCCTCTGCCCAATGGAAGAGACCTGGACTTATCTGCTCCATGATCTCAATCATTGCATGTATTTCCCTAATCATTGCATGTATGTAACACAATCCTTAAAACAAGGTGGCAATGGTAAGCATAGGTGCAGGTATAGCTTTCCAGGGCAGAATCCGGAGCAGAAAAACTCAGGTCCCAAGTTTGCACAGAACCAGAGGCTGCCCTAGCATTGCTGTGTACTGTTTTGACAGTTGTGCAGTGAATCTGATTGCTGCCTATGAAGACCAAATGGGGGCTTAGATACAAACCCCGTTTGCTTCCCCACATCGCACAGCTTGGTACAGGCTGGCCTTCCTGGAGGCAGGGGGTTGATGTTTTAGTTCATAAGGGACTAATTGAAAGGCCAGTGGTGGCCCTGAGCTGAACTTGGATCTCTCGGTGTCCTTCTGCTTTGGTATGGTCCTACTCTCAGACCTTCCCCTTCCTATGGAAGTCAGGGTCCTCTTAGGGCTCATCTTGGACTCACCAGCCTGAAATACTACTGTGTTAACTTATCTGGCTCTTTTAATGTTTCTGAGGTGGGTATTTTTGCACATAACAATTTTAAATTTGTAATTATTTTCCACTGTTCTCTGAGTGCTTTCCCATACATAGTCTTCAAAACAACCTTATTTAGATATGCTCACCCCTACCTCACAGAGAAACCCTGAGCTGGTAGAAGGCACAGGATGGATTAGACACCACATGTAGCTGTTGGTTCTGGGCCATGAGGCCCACTGCCTCCAGCCAGCTTCCTCTCGCCAGCTCCATAACCGTTTCTCCTGGCTCCTCTCCGAGGAACTGTAACCATTTTCACCTCTTCCACGAATCTATTCATGGCTTAATCAGATGGGCCAATAACACCCGGTTTCTTCCCTGCTGCAATTTAATGAAATGTCCACTTAGTGTTGGCCCAAGACAAATAAGATCAAGACTGGCCCTGGCTTGATTCCTTTCATTAACATTCCAAATTGATGCTGAGCTTCCACGGGATGTGTCACTCCTGCTCTCCTTGCATGAGCTTCAAAGGGGGGGCAGGTGACTCCATCTCCATGTTTCCCCCACCAGACCCTGAACCAGTTCAGAAATTATCTCTGGGGTTCAGAGGAGAGGAATGAGTTTTATTTGTGGATATAAGGTGGATGTGGCTGGGACTCAACAGCATTCCAGTTTTTATGGCCCAGGGCAGGAATGAACATGTGCAGTGGGGTGATTTGGCTCATGGGAATGGGAAGGATCTCTGCATGGCTTATAGGTAAGCTCTTCCCAGGCATCTCTCAGGCTTTCCCTGTCCTCCCACAGAAGAGCCACAACATGTACTGCCTTCTCTCTGAGATGGCTCTACTGAGAAAGACTTTTGGAGTAAAATGATGTGTAGAGGGATAGAATAACCCTCGCCTGCTCTGTGTGATGGGAATTCCCATTCTGGGGGAGGTGAGTAGGAGGGGGAATTTGTAGGAGATAATGTTTCCAGGGCAGAGGGAAAAGTGCTCTTTTCCTTAATAAGCTATTTATTGGCGATTATGTCAGACCATCCCCTAAAACGGAATTTTATCCTGAGTTTATAACAAAAGGTACAGCACACCCATTATGAGATTATTTTCATGTCAATATATTACTGGATAATTTGAGAACCAAAAGCACTGGCCCAAGATTTAGGAGAAGGACTGTTGTTCTGTAATGGGCATGAACCACCTGTGAGATGTTTGGTGTATCTGGATGTGTCCCTGAATTACTTTGGACATCAGTGGTATTATCCATACAACATGGTTGTATCAGGTAGATGCTTCCAGGCTCAGTGTCCCCCACCACATGACCTGAGATCTTAAGAACAGGAAGAAGGATCCTGGTTGACTTGGTGTTAAACGCCAACTTGTTCATCCCCCAATTTTCTTTAGAGCAGTGGGAAGAGGTTGAATTTGACACAAATGCATATTCTACTTCTAGTTGTCACTGTCTTAGCAAGTGGCCAGATTTCTTCCTTGTCTGGTTTACTAGTGGAAATATCTTATTTATAAACACTGTCTGAGTCAGAAAAGACAAAATGCACCACAGAGCAAAGTCTTGGTAGCAGGTTCAAAAGACAACTGGGTAATCTTTGACGGGCAGATGATTTCCATGAATATCATCTGTTGCTGCTGAAAATGGGTTATTTCTTTTAAGTCTCTGAAACATTAAGAAAGACATCGATTTCCCATAGCTATAAATCAGCAGAGAGTGTGAATGTACATTTTATAGGAAAATCTATATAGGAGGAAATAAGGGAAGAATAGATGGATTTCCCTAGTAGTGAGAATTGGTATGTGAAAGGGTGCGTTGTTGTAGATGTTCAGTATTCATTTCTCCAGGAGGTAAATGAGGGTGGACCCGCAACAAAGAAAAGACCATCTTAGACAATGTCCCTATTTACAGAAATGTTAAAGTAAGGGGAAAAAGTGAAACGGCACAAAGCTGGATTCCAGGAATACATGTGGCAAATGTTTTTTTCTTTCTTTAAAGTTCAATACTGGTGTTATGCCCTTTTATTTTTTTTCTTTTAAAGGAAATATTTTGAAAACTGAGACTTGTACTGGGAACTAGTGACCAGTCATAAGTCTTTTCTACTCTGGAAACTTGGTTGAAATCCAGTTTGAATAGATTAGCTAAGTGTTATTCCAGTTAGAGGCCAACTTGGTTTTCTTTTTTGTAATCGGGTAGTTTTATACAATTAATTCACCTTAACTTGAGTTAAGAAAAAATATTTTGCAATCTGTCAGATTCATTTTCTTGTAAGCTTCTGACCTTTTGTAAGTAACTCTTGACAGTAGAATTTACCTAGTTTTGCTGTTGAGTCCACTGAGGATAAATTCTGTGTATTTCTGAACCTACCATGTGGATCATTACCAACTAATAAATTCTCACTCTCTTTAAATTAAATGTCCAACTTCAAAATTGTAGTAAGACTTGGAAGTGGAAGTGACTTTTACAGTATTTAGTTCCTGATATTGGCAGGATCCCTGCTCTCCTGATTTATGAAGTTTGTTCATAATTGCCATGGTTTTGAGATAAATTGATATTGGAGTCTGTCTGTATTTCTCTCTCACACTTCTCCAAGTCTTATTAGTACTTAAATAAAATTATGAACAAGGCACCCATGTCTGGAAAATTCAGTCATAACTTACAACTAATTAAAAGTAGTAAGAGGATATGAATGGCTTGGGGGTAGCTTCCATATTACAAATGCATTGGAAAATTCAAAGCCAATTTATCTGTTGAGTAGAGGAAAAATTTCTGAAAGACTAAATCCATCTCGACACACACACACACACACACACACACACACACACTGCATTTAAAGAGAATGACACATATATTGGACTATTGCGTTGTACACCTCTGTGAACCACCATTCACATGAAGTACAAGGTGAACGGGGACTCCTCTGGAGTTATTCGATATGTAGTGCTGGACATAAATATTAGCATATGTCAGAGCTATCACCATATAAATGCATAACTTTGTCAAGCATGTTTCATGATTTTTTGAAAGTTTTTAATCATATATGAGTTCTTGCCTATTATTTTTTATGAGTGAAATAGTTTTGCCAGGAAACCAATTGTATTTAGAAACTAAATGTAATTTGTATGAGGCTGGTGAATTTGATGAAATATTTTGGAGGTTGTTACTTTAGTATAAGTGCATTTAACGTAGACAAAACCCATTTATCTTGCATACTTGTTGGCAAGATAAATAGTGAAATCGGGAATTCCTCAAATAGAACACAAGCTATGACAATTCTCCCATTGGCATCTACCATAACGTCTGGAATTCTTAATATTAGTCATTCCTTTGAGTCATGGCGTTGTCTACAAAAAGCCTCCTACCGAGCCTTGTTAAATTATGATGTGTCCTGCTCAAGTGGGGCAAATGTACCCCATTAACTGGGATTATTAACTGAGCCAATAAGACATTTATTAAAGACCTCATATTTTCCAGACAATACACTATAGTTTATGTATAACCTCAGTTTCTTCCAAAGAGAATTTGAAAATACAAAGCTTAGATGAATAAATTTGTTCTAAAAGTATGATGATAATTATCTGAAAAGGCAGATGAGAAGAAGTGTGTATGCTTTGTTAGGGTGTGTGAATGTGTTTAATTGTTGTGGATAGAGACGATTGGTCATGGTTTACTATTACATCATTAGCAAAAAAGCATCATGTGCCCTGGGATACATTCAGTAAGTTACTTCCCCCTTCTCCTCATTCCTGATGCTAAACAGTGATCTCAGTTTCCATCTTTCAGAGTTTAGTACAAAGCCTTGAGGACAGGGCAGGGCTGATGGACAAGTACCCAATGTGTAGTGGTTCTTTTCTGCTTTTGTATATACTTCTGTTTAGCTTCAATGTGTCGATAAGTTTACGGGATTCCATTTCTTTCTATTTTCAATGCACATTTGATTGAAGAGTCAGCACTTATTTTCTCTTTAGTGGAAGGGGAGCCTCGTGAAGGAGCAGAATGCAGGACTGGGGTCAGGAGGAGGGATTACAGATCCAGGGTCTACGTCAGGAAAGGACACGGATCCAAGGGGCTGTGGAATCATGCATTGGAAGTCAAGCATAGATTTTAGAATCAATTTTTTATAGAAAGGCTTTGGTTCAAAAATTAAAATTACATTTTTATTCTCTTGTGTTACTCATTGATGCTGCTTCATGTGCGCTTGGAATGTAAGATTCATGTATAGGACCTTCCTCAGTGGAATGAAGCTCTTAGAGGATGTTTGTTTGAAATACCCTTCCTCTTTGTGGACCATCCTCTTCCACTCTCTATCCATTTGACTCAGGAAGGCTGTCATATCTGACACTAGGAACACTAGGAGTCACATCTGTGACCCGAGTGAGGCCATTCAGTGCCCCAAAGTCTCTTAACCACAGCATTTGTTTCAGAGATGGGAACGAGTGAGTCCAAACATGTGCAGGAGCTCCTGGGAAGAAATATTTTCTCTTCCCTACTGGACTGAACGAGGGAGCTAATAAGCCTAGATTGTCCAGACTCACCACATGGATCCTGAAAATGAACTCAACACAGTAGAAGGCAGAGTCAAGAGGTGCAGAGTTTTCTATTTGAATGCCTTTATTTAAATCTCTGACTCAAAACTTACCTGATGCTAGAGCTCTTCCCATGAGCATTGTGAGTGTGGGCATTGCCAGTGACAAGCTCATAACAACCAAAGAGGTCCTGTTTAAGTCCATCAGCTGCTCCAACTTCTTAAACACCAGCAAATGCTAAGGTGTTTTAAGGATGTGAAAGATATTAAATACTACCCTTTTAAAGATTTGTGAGTTATAGTAAATTTTACTTTTATTTTATTAAAAAAACAGTCAGCCCTAGTCGATTTGGCTCAGTGGATAGAGTGTTGGCCTGCAGACTCAAGGGTCCTGGGTTCGATTCCAGTCAAGGGCATGTGCCTTGGTTGCGGGCACATCCCCAGTGGGAGTGTGTAGGAGGCAGCTGATCGATGTCTCTCTCTCATCGATGTTTCTAACTCTCTATCCCTCTCTCTTCCTCTCTGTGAAAAATCGATAAAATATATTTTAAAAAAACAACCAGTCAATGTAAAGATTTTAAATGAAACTATCTTTTTTAATTCCTTCAACTAAATGTCCTACTTTTTAAAATCCCACAGTAATTTGAGTCACTTTTGTGGTAAACTTGTTTGTTTATCTGTCTCATTACCATAAATAATTTTAAGATTCTTTTGAGAAAGGACAGGCATTGCACATTTTTCAATAGTCCCCTCAGACCACAAGTGTATATTCATTGAAGTTACGTGAAAGCATGTGTGAGGTCAGGTTACAGATGTTTGATATTCAGGAAGTAAGCCAAAACATTAGTTAAAGAGATTCAGTGTGGAGCCAAGGTTTATTGATACTTGAAATTAGCCATAATTAATTGTTGACCATCCACTAATAAAGGGGAGGAGACATATGTAGACCCCCCCTAAACAGAACTTAATCCCTATAAAAGAGAGACTATGCTTCAAATCCATTCAGAAAATTTTATGCAGGTGGGGCAAAAGTAGATTTACTGTTGTGAGTACAGAAAACAGAGTTCATTCTTGCATTATTATTAATTAGTTATTTCCATACAAACAACAGTAAACCTACTTTTGCTGTGCCCTGTATGCATGTAGATAACATAGTCATTCCCCAAAAAGGCTGATTTAAAAAGATGTCATTGTGTGGTGTGTGTGTGTGTGTGTGTGTGTGTGTGTGCTTAACTCTTGCACCGATTGGTAGCTCCTTAATTTATATTTGTAAGGCTTAATAGTCAATGTTTATTGAATGAATGATTATAGTCTAGAATGAATGAAACGTTTTCCTCTCTTGTTTTCATTTCTCATTCGTAGTACTTTCTACTAATTTCACCTACCACTCTGATTGTTTTTTTGCCTGCCATTTGGGTAGGTCATTGTAGAGTGTGTGTGTGCGTGTGTGTGTGTGTGTGTGTGTGTGAGAGAGAGAGAGAGAGAGAGAGAGAGAGAGAGAGAGAGAGAGTGAGAGTGAGCTGTGGTCTTACGAACCTTTTTTATCTTTCTAGAACTCTAATATGAAAATATTTCTGTACCTTTCTTCAATTTCCTATGTGATCACGATTTTGTATATTGTATTTACATTTTATTTCAGGACTCAGGTGGAGTATTAGACTACACATGTCTTTGATCTTGTGTATTTTGGGTATATTGTTGGGAGAGTAGTGACAAATACACCCAGGAGATGCCTGTGTTCTCTGCGTTGTTGTGGAGCTATCCTTGCTCATGAGGATTCTGGCTTTGTCTGTGTGAAAGGAACAGCCTGAATGTGAAACAGTTTGCTTATGTTGGCCCCTTACATTTTTGGATCATTCCATAGCCCAATCAATCGTGTAGCAATTGGCTCTAAACTTGCCCAAATGTAGTCATCTGAATACATATGTACACTTAAGTACTTGTACCCTATCTCCATTGTGTCTAACCTGAACATCTTGTAGATGGGCCCACACTTTCAGTGGTTCAGGTCCTGCTGGATATTTTGGGAGGAGAGTGTAGGAGTTAACAGCACAAATTCTGGAGTCCTATTGTTTGGGTTCAAATTCATGCTCTGTTACTAGTGTGTGGCCTTGAGTAGGATATTTATCTAACACTTCTGTGCTTCAGTTTCCTGACCTGTTAAATGGGGACAGATTTTACCTCATGGAGTTGTTGTGATGATCAAATAAGATAATCCATAAAAAATGTTTGCTTAATGACTGCCGAATAGGAAATGCCATCAGCATCACTACCACCACCACCACCACCACCATCATCATCTCTGTTACTATTAGCAACAGAATCAGAATCACCCTATGTAGGACAGCCATTCTGACACTTAGATCTGAGGAGGAACTATTGGAATTAGAGAAATGGATAAAGGAAAGAGGAGACTTCATGTCAGTATAGATAATCCTATATAATAAAAACCTAATATGCTAAGTGTCTGGTCATCCAGTTGGCCATTCAGCCAATCAAAGCATAATATGCTAATGATATGCTAAGACCAGTCAACTACTCGCTATGATGTGTACTGACCATTAGGGAGCAGACACTCTGACTGGTAGGTTAGTTTGCGGATGGCATCTGGTGATCAGGACTGAGTGAGATGGGCCAGACACACCCTGGAGCCCTCCCATGGTCCCTCCCTGGTCCTGCTTGTACACTGGTGGGGTCCCTTGGCCTGGCCTGCGCCCTCTCGAAATCCGGGACCTCTAGGGGGCTGTCAAATAGCCAGTTTTAGCCCGATCCCGCAGGGATCAAGCCAAAGGACCCCACTGGTGCACAAATTCATGCACCGGGCCTCTAGTCTCTAAATATTGGAACCACATGAAAATTAGGTTAGGGTCTAAGGCCCTGTGGAAATATTCACTTTTTCTTCATAAGTCGCTATTCTAGATATAGTCCTAGAGGACCAGGCCAAAAGTTGGATAGTGAATTGATCATTAAAAACATAACTTATTATGTAACTATTTGATGGTACATTGTAAATAGTACCTTTATGTGAAAAGACATATGCATGCAAAAACAGCCACAGAGCTCTAAAAAGGCAAGATGGGAGAAATAAGAAGATTAACTATATATATGTACACATATGTCAGCATTCATATCTATAATAATAAAAGCATAACATGCTAATTAGACTGGGTATCCTTTCGGATGAAGCCAGGGCTGTGAGGGAAACCTGGGTCCTGGGTGCCAAAGGGAAACCGATGCTGGCAGCTGGGGGAAGAAGGCCTACTCTTGCATGGATTTTGTGCATTGGCATCTAGTATATATATATATATATATATATATATATATATATATATATATATATAACATCTCTCTATATGTATGTAGCAATCTAGATATAGCTATGCATATATACACATATCTATATGTATATATGTAAATATATACATATATGTAAATTTATTTTTTTTCTGTCTGGTTTCTCTTTTCTAATATAAATTTCAGGGATCTCTGATACCTTCATACATAATTCCTTTCTAGATATAGCAACAAATCAGCTCTTGGGGATGTGAGCTACTGTGCGTGCATAATATGGGGTAGCTGCAGAAGGCAGGATTTGAAAAAAAACAAACAAAACAAAAGAAAAAAAACCCTGGGAGAGGTCTGCTTCTGTGTCCAAAGCCTAAAATGGATGGAAGAAATATATCAAAACAAGTTCTCTACAGAAGCAACAAAATAGAAGAAAGCCCTTATTGTGTCTTTGCAATGCTATCCTTGTGTTTTTTAACCATTCATTGTCCTGGAATGGAAAACATAAATTGCAATGATTTCTGAGGACGTTAGCTCCATTATTCCTGTGTTCAGGCTCACTCATTTTCTGTCCTACAAACAGAAAATGCATAAGCCTAGTGCTGCTTGGCTGCTTAGAATTCCTGAAATGTTCTTCTGCATTCCTCAGCCCAGCAGGTATAATAGTCATTTATGGAGGTCCCACCTTCTAATCACCTCTTGAAAAGGAGGGAGATAAAATAGAAAGAGAAAGAAGGAAATGTGAGATATGGTGACAGAAATCCAGAAATAGTCAACACACTGGATTAGGAGAAGCTGGTCCACGTGTTCCTCTTTGGGCTTGAAAGGACACGAGGGTTCATAAATCCACCCATAAAGTGCAGTTCTGTTGGGTGCTTTTTCACTCCCTTGAAATATGTTCCTTTCTACGGAGCTGAGAAATATTCTGGTTGTTTTTCTCTAGGCTTCTTTCTTATCCTGGGTTGTGTTCCCTTTTAACAAGATTTCTCTTACTCTCCTTAAAGCTTTGTCTTCGTTTCATTTGTGTTCCATAAGACCTTTCTGGTTTTCTCCTTGATTTCTTTAAAGTGTGTGTACATTTGCATGTGTCTGTTTGAAGAAGAATATAAGGGAGAGGAAATTTACAAATTGGAGAAACCAGTTGAGTTTGGACAAAGTTGTGTTCTCTGAGGCACATTATTTTTGTGCTTTAAGAGACGTGTCTTCTGTGGTATGGTATACCAAAAACCCACAGTGAGTAAACGGTGGAAAAACTCCTTTCCTTCCCTGCATTCCTTTAGGCCATGTGGACCTGAGGTCACGGTCTCTGGGTCGGAGTGGTGTCTCTTTTCCTTTCCATTGAACAGTCGGTCAGGAGACAGCACACGGCACCTAGTGTCAGAGTCTGCAAGAAGATGCGGAAGTTATTTTACATGTTGCACAAGGAAAGAATGTTGTTTGTGCAAGATCTGATGAGTAGAAGTGCTTATTAGGTGTACCTTGTTAAAGCAGCACCGATTTAATCATAATGATTGTCTTTTGTGGTGGGGATTAAATTACAGAGCTTCTGCTATGTAAACAGGTACACAATTGAAGTCCTGCTGAAAGAAAAGGCACCCACCCTCGCACTCCTGGCAATATCTGATACTTCAAGGTAGAGAAGAATTCAAAAAATCTGACTTTGCTGCATTCAGGCAGTTGGAGAAAGAAGATATAGCTTTTGCTCCAAGAGACATAAATATATCTGCAGCCTAATGTTCGGTCCTGCAGGATTGAAACCAAACCCAAACACGCGCTAACTCATAATCACTTTTCTTATTCTGGAAAACCCTTAGGAACTGCTTTTAAAAAGTTACAATTCTTTGGGGTTTGCTTGACCTTTAAGTCTTAGGTAGAGACTACAATTGTAATCACTGTGCTTCTCCCTTCCAAGACCTGAAAAATTGAATGGGTACCCTACCAGAAAGGTTTAATTTTGTTCTAAAACTGCTGTGGTAAAACTTGGAAATGTTATTACTTATGTTCTCATTTCAAATCAAAATCATTATTATAAAATAAAATAAAATAAAATAAAATAAAATAAAATAAAATAAAATAAAATAAAATAAAATAAAAATTTGAAGAGTAAGATTATACCTCAAGGCCATGTCAAAATCTTTACAATACTAATTCCCATGGAATTTATACAATCTGAAATACAAGGATTATTTTCATTCTTTGAGATTATTTGAAAAAAATGGAAAAAAATTTTTTTTTCATCTTAAAGAAAGAATACACACACACAACATTTAGAATGATTAAGATGGGTGATGGAGGCCTGCGGTGGGGGCCGGGATTGGTCTATAAGGAATCAATGGGGGAAAACAAGAAAGACATGTGTAATACTTTCAACAATGAAGATTTAGAATGATTAAGATGAATGGCCCAATCTGTTACAATTTATTATCTCTCTTTAGTGATTACCCTGCTACATATGTAAAGTTCCATTAGATTTTGCTGCATCATTTGATGCCCATAAGGTGAAATGCTATTTGAAAAATTCCTGTTAGATAACATGGACAAGAAAAGAAAGAGAAAAGAAATTTGAAATAAATACCAAATATATTCACACTCAGATGTAAATGATGCCAAGAAAAGAAACATTAACAAAAAATTTTCGTTGAAGACGTGCCATCAACTCTAAATATTTGTTCTTACAGCGCACACACACTTGCTGTGACAGTCTCCAAAAGCCCTTTGTGATTGTTCATGACACACATGCCTGGTTCTGGACCTTAATTTACCTAACCCCTAATATAACATAAATTTTATAAGTGTGAAATTAAGTTAAATGATGTATGTCCTATAACAGTGATAAGTATGAAGCAGTGTGATCTAATTTTCTTTGTTTTGTTATATGTGCTTTTTTGTTTTCTAATAAATATTTGCTTGTTTTTTCATACCTCAAATAGCAAAGGATTAGCGTTATATATGACTTACTAAACCCTTTTATTATATAAACTAGAGGCCCAGTGCATGAAATTTGTCCACTGGGGAGAAAGGGGGTGTCCCTCAGCTTGGCTTGCACATTCTTGCAGGCCGGTAGCCCTGGGGGATGTCTGACTGCTGCGGAGGTGGGAGAGGCTCCTGCCATCACTACCACCACTGATCTCGTCAGCCATGAGCCCGGCTTCTGGCTGAGTGTTACTCCCCCTGTGGAAGTGCACTGACCACTAGGGGCAGCTCCTGCATTGAGCATCTGCCCCTGGTGGTCAGTTCCTGTCATAGTGACCTGTCATCCTGCCATTGGGCTGAAACTAGCTCTCCAATATCCTCTGAGGGGCCCCAGATTGCAAGAGGGTGCAGGCCAGGCCAAGGGATCCCACTGGTACATTACAGGGGCCGGGGAGAGACATAGGAGATTGGCCAGAGGGGGAGGGACTGTGGGAGGGCTCCAGGGCATGTCCAGCTGGTCTAGCTCAGTCCCAGTCAGCTGGACCCCAGCAGCAAGCTAAACTATTAGTCATAGCATCTGCCCCCTGATAGTCAGTGCACATCCTAGTGAACGGTTGAGTGGTCGTAGCATATTATTAGCATATTATGCTTTGGTTGGTTGAGTGGCCGACTAGACATTAACATATTAGGCTTTTATTATGTAGGATAATTTTTTTCTTTCTGAGGAAGTATAACTTTGGACCTAGTTGAGCTGAACTCTTCCTTCTGAAAAACTTTTCACTTAAAAGTGATGGCTTTGCCCAGCTGGTGTGGCTCAGCAGTTGAGTGGTGACCCAGGAACCAAGAGGTCACTGATTGGATTCCCAGTCAGGGCACATGCTCAGGTTGTGGGCTCAATCCCCAGTAGGCGGTGTGCAGGAGGCAGCTGATAGATGATGTTTCTCTCTCATCACTGCTTCTATCTCTATCCCTCTGCTGTCTTCTCTCTCTAAAAAATCAATAAAAATATATTTTTTAAAAAGTGTTGTTTTTCATATCTAAGCCAACACTGCCATATTATTAACAATTAAAAATAATGAAATAAATATTTTAACTTTTACTATATCTCTAGGTTTGATGGCCTTATTAAATGATCAAGCAATGCAATAAAATTTGAGTACCATCCCAGACTGTAGGCACAGTGAACTTCACATCCCAACCTTGGTATGAGATAGTCTATCTCTGTAATGTCTTTCTCTCTGTCCTCCCTGGTCACCAACTTCTCTCTCTCTCTTTCTCTCTCTTTAGAAAGAGAGAGAGAGATTTGATTTGTTGTTCCACTTATTCATGCATTCATTGGTTGAATCTTTCTTTAAAAATTATTTTTAAATTTATCTTCATTGTTGAAAGTATTATAGATGTCCTCTTTTCTTCCCCCATTGATCCTCTCCGCCCAGCACCCATGCCCTTCCCATGCCCATTAGTTATGCACATATGCATATAAGTTCTTTGGTTAATTTCTTCTGCTTCCCCCTGCCCCTTCCCTCTGAAATATGTCAGTCTATTGCATATTTCAATGTTTCTGGGTCTATTTTGTTCATCAAGTATCATTGGTTGATTCTTGTATGTGTTCTGACCTAGGATCAAAGCCGTGATCTTGGTGTGTTGAGATGATGCTCTAACCAACTGAGTTACCTGGCCAGAGCCCCAAGGCACTTACTTTTCACAGATGAAATCAAATGCCATGCTGTGCAGTTTTATCTATGCCTCCTGTCTGCTTTCTATTACCTGAAGAAGCAGGGTTCCCTCTACCATGCTCCCAGCATACCTCTGCATACATCATTCATTGTATTCATTACATTATAATTAATTGTGCATATGTATCATTAGATAGTAAATTATTTGAAGGAACTAACCATGTATTCAGTTTTATTTATTATTTTTATTTATTTTAATAAATCTTTATTGTTCAGATTCTTACAGATGTTCCCCTTCCCCCCCCCCCCATAGCTCCCCTCCACCTAGTTCCCACCCCATCCCATGCTCTTATCCCCTGCCACTGTCCTCATCTATAGGTGTAAGATTTATGTCCAATCTCTTCCTGCACCCTTCACACCCCCTTCCCCCTGAAACTTGTCAGTCCACTCCCTTTCTATGCCCCTGCTTCTATTATATTCACCAGTTTATTCTGTTCATCAGATTTTTTATTGACTTGATTTTTAGCTTCACTTATTGATAGATATGTATTTGTTGTCACTTTGCTGTTCATAATTTTTATTTTTATCTTTTTCTTCTTCTTCCTCTTCTTAAAGAATACCCTTCAGCATTTCATATAATCCTGGTTTTTGGTGATGAACTCTTTTAGCTTTTTCTTGTCTGTGAAGCTCTTTATCTGACCTTCAATTCTAAATGATAGCTTTGCTGGGTAGAGTAATCTTGGTTGTAGGTCTTGCTATTTGTCACTTTGAATATTTCTTGCCACTCCTTTCTGGCCTACATAGTTTCTGTTGAGAAATCAGCTGACAGGCACAAGGTACTCCCTTGTAGGTAACTAACTATTTTTCTCTTGCTGCTATTAAGATTCTCTCTTTGTCTTTTGCCCTTGGCATTTTAATTATGATGTGTCTTGGTGTGGTCCTCTTTGGATTCTTCTTGTTTTGGGTTCTCTGTGCTTTCTGGGCTTGTAAATCTATTTATTTCACCAGGTAGAGGAAGTTTTCTGTCATTATTTCTTCTAATAGGTTTTCAATATCTTGCTCTCTCTCTTCTTCTGGCACCCCCATAATTAGGATGTTGGTACATTTGAAGTTGTCCCAGAGGCCCCTTACACTATCTTCATATTTTTGGATTATTTTTTCTTTTTGCTTTTCCAGTAGAGTGTTTTTTGCTTCCTCATATTTCAAATCTTTGATTTGATTCTTGGGATCCTCTAGTCTACTGTTGAATTTCTGTAAAATATTCTTTATTTCAAGCAGTGTATGCTTAATTTCTGACTGGTCCTTTTCCATTTTTTTGGCATTCTCATTAAGATCCTTGAAGGTCTCACTAAGTTCCTCAGAGATCTTACTAAGTTTCTCAGAGGTTTCTAGAAGATTCTTTTTTATTTGTTTTTTTAAAAAAATATATTTTATTGATTTTTCACAGAGAGGAAGAGAGAGGGATAGAGAGTTAGAAACATCAATGAGAAAGAAACATCAATCAGCTGCCTCCTGAACACTCCCCACTGGAGATGTGCCCGCAACCAAGGTACATGCCCTTGACCAGAATCAAACCTGGGACCCTTGAGTCCACAGGCTGACACTTTATCCACTGAGCCAAACCGGTTATGGCTAGAAGATTCTTGAGTGACCTTATAACTGTGGTTTTGAACTCTATATCCAGTAGTTTGCTTTCCTTCATTCCTTTTGTTTGTGACATGTTTCTTTGTCTCTGCATTTTGACTGCTTCTCTGTGTTGATAAAGTGGTTTTGTGTGGTAAGTGTCCTAAAGGGCCCAGTGGCTCAGCCTCCCCAATCACCTGAGGTGGACACTCTTGGTGCACCCCTTTGTGGACTGGGTGCACAGTCTTGTTGTAGTTAAACCTTGATTGCTGTTGGTATCATTGGGGAGATTGACCTCCAGGCCAATTGGCTGTGAGGACCTGCTGTGTCTATAATGGAAGGACTGCTGTGCTGGAGACACCCTTATGGGGCAGGACTTGCTTCAGTGGGTCTTTGGTGCTCACTGAGTCTACCTCTGAGTGTGTCACTTATGGATGTGAGGAGTTGAAATCTGGTATGGTCTCACACTAACCACTAGGTACACTGGCTCCTGGATCTCCAAGGAGGTGCAAAGTCAGCCACTGTCTGAGGCCACCCAGCAGGTGCTACAGCAAGATCTGCAGATTTCTCCTCTTTGGGGTTTGGAAGTTTTTGAGCTCTCTGACCCAGCTGCAGTTTGTTAGGTTAGGCTGCAAAAGGACAGGCCATTCATATGCAAAAGCAGCTGCTCACAGCTTGGGTGGGGTTGTAAATTGGGTGGGGCAGGGTCTCAGGGAGTCACCAGGGTGGAGCAAACAGCAAAGACTGCCAGTCAACCATTTCCGTGTCTTTGTGTCTCTGTGTCCCATGCCCCCATGCAGTAACAGTGATCCCTGTGAGCACCTCTACAAGAAAGCCACTCTTGCTTTCTGACCCGATGCCAGACTGTCCAGTTTCTCCCCATAAGAGTCTGTTTCCCCAGAGTCTCACCGAAAACTGGAGTTCAGAGCAGTTGGAGAACTTCCAATTGAAAAAACAACAACAGTGCACCCAGTTGCCAGTCTGTTTCATGTACCTCCACTCTTCCATACCTCCACACCAGTCTCAATGTGCTTTTTTCTTTCCTTCTAGTTGTAGAACTTCCACTCAGCCAGCTTTCCTGTGGTTCTGGATGATAGCCATTTTGTCTTTTAGTTGTAGTTTTGGTGTGGTTGTGAGAGGCAGCACGTACAGGTGTTACCTTATGCCAACATCTTGCTTCTCCCATGTATTCAGTTTTGTGTTCTCATAACTGAATCCAATATTAGGTATAAAATAGATGCTTAATAAATATTTGTTACATGGAACAATATATTTAACAAGAATCTTCAAGTCTTGCCATCTGGTAACCAGTGGCTTTTAAGCTCTTTGTACAGTAATTCTCTATAAAACATATTTGTTTACTTTTTATTTAAGAAATTGAAAGTTTATTTTGTTTTTATTGATTTCAGAAAGGAAGGGAGAGGGAGAGATAGAAACATCAATGATGGGAGAGAATCATTGATCGGCTGCCCTCTGCATGCCCCATAGGGGATCTAGTCTGCAACCCAAGCATGTACCCTTGACCTAAACCCAATCCAGGACCCTTCAGCCTGCAGGCCAATGCTCTATCCACTGAGCCAAACCCGCTAGGGCAAAACATATTTATTTTTTAATCATTACGCAGAGCACACACAAACATAACCAACAAAGAATTTTTGATACAGTATTTTTCTTCCCTTAATATGTCTGGTCAATATATTGATGTTACTATTCTACTCCATTCTGTTCTGTTCTATTCTAAAATTTGGTTCAGATACACTAAATTGATTACCTGACCTAGTTGGTCGTGACCTGCAGCTTGAAAAGAACTATTTTATCTTTGTGGCTTTCTAGAATTCATTTCTTTCCTTATGGTTTCAAGGCAATCCATTTAAAAAGGTTTATCTGTTTAAAGGTTTTTAAGGATTATCAGAGATTCATATTATTTTAGACATGTTCTAAATACTTGTTTTATTGGAAATTATTAATGTATAAATTAAATGTTGTTTCAAAATCTACTACTAAATTTTTTCCTGTGCTTCTTTCATATGTTTTGTTAGAGAGATAGGCAAGTGAAAAGTTATCCAATTTTGGTTTTATTTAGTCTGCTAGTCTCCCATAATGGTTAAGTGCCCAACAGGTCATGCATCCTGATAGCTGACTGGTAGCCATGGCATATAGTGTATTTGAATTCATATAACAAGAAATCATTTCTAAGAAAATTGCAAAAGGATGTTCTTGAAATAACTACATGGAGAACTCAAAGTTAAAAACTTAGGAACTGATTGTAATTCTTTACTCTAAACCCACAAAGGAAAAAATAATGAACAAAATCATTTTGATGATCCAGAAAGTTAACACCACAAATCAACTTATAAAAACATTTGACTACACACCATGGTCATCTTGCTGTACTTATTTAGTTACATTGGGGCAATGACTCACCTGGCAACTGTTATTGGAAAATGCATTGTCAGAAGGCAGATCCATCTTTTGTCGAGTCAGAGATCACTAGTCAACCTTTTCCTGAGTTCCATGATCTTATCATCCATAGGCTATCCAAGTAGTCCTGGAGATTAGATGGCCCTATGAGTAATTAAAAGTAAAAATGTTTTTGAAGTTTTGTTATCTTTGAACTAAATTTAAGCACTGCATTTTATTATCTTTTAATATAGAGCTTTTGATATGTTGGTAAACACTAGTAGACACCACCTTTGAAATCCAACAAAGCCACTAAACTATAATAATGTAAAATTTTCAGAAATGCTTTGAACTTCTTGACTCAGCAAAATTTTATTCTCTAGAGCTGCCACTGTTCAATGTGGTGACATTAACCACACAAGACTATGTAAATTATAATTAAATGCAATTAAAAATCCAATCCTTGACTCACAGTGGCCACATTTCAAGCGCTCAATATGCATTATTGTTAAGTTTCTATTGGCCAGAACTATTATCAACAGAGAACATTTTATTTGATTAATATCTGATTGCATTGGTCACTTGTCTAATTGTTGAAAGGAAGAGCAGCAGAGAGGTTGAAATGTGACAGTGGAGCCTGTTCACACTAGAAAAACACTTATTTTAGCCTCAACAGGACCTTTATTGTACAGCTTTCTATTCTCACTATAACTGGGCTAATGACAGGGGTCCATTCTAATTCCTGACTCGAGTCTCTCCAATCAATTTTTCTCATTGTTTTCAGAGTTACAAATCTAAATCACAGGTCAGTCTACATCATTTTTTTTTCCTAAGAAAGCTTTGAATATTTTTTAATTGATTTCAGAGAGGAAGGGAGAGGGAGAAAAAGATAGAAATATCAATGATGAGAGAGAATCATCCATCAGCTGCCTCCTGTCCCCCCCTCCCCCTTATTGGGGATGGAGCCTGAAGATGGGGCACTTGCCCTGACCTGGAATGGAGGCATGACCTCCTGGTTCATGGGTCAATGCTCAACCACTGAGCAACACTGGCCAGGTTAAGAAAACTTTGAATGTTTCTCATTATTCACAGAGGCACTTCTATTTTTGGTTTGGATTCAATTGGGTCCAAATCAACAGTTCTTATTGTTCCCCTTTATGCAGTCTGTGCTCTGGCGACACTCTTACCCACCTACCCACGCATCTACAGTCCTTTGCTCACACTGTTTTTTGCAGCTCCATGAAATGTGTCCCTGCCTCTTGGTTCAGTTCGCATCCAGAATCTGTGTTAAAACTTTTGTGACCTCATTGAACCAAAACTTAAGACCACCTTTTCGAGTGCTCAGAACATTTCACTTGTACCTCTGTTAATTTAATTTCCCCATTAAAATTTTAAATATCTAACTCTCCTGGTGATTTATAAACTTTTTGAAGACACCCTGTTTTTATGTATCCTCACTAGTTTTCTACACATAGCTGCTTACCAAGAGCTATAGAGAGAGTTGATTTAATTTGGAGTGAGGAATAGGAAAACTGCCTAATGGGAGTAGAGTGAGGATTTGCTAAGAGAAATATTGCTGGGGGTTGTAAAGTCTGCAGACAGGAGGAGGACTGAGGTTAGGACCAGAAATCTAACCTTGGCAGTGCTGAGGAGCATAACAGAATGGTGAGGCGGCATTGCAGGCTGCCAATGCTTCATAGGTCACAGAACACCACAAGGCATTCCTCCTGGTGCAGATCAACCTCAGGCAGCATGAGTCACTCTCTCCCTGAGCTCATATGGCACTTAATCCATAGCTCGGCTGGTTCTGTGTCCTCAGGCTGAGTGCTTCTTAGTGTCAGCACTACTGTTTTACTCTCTCTCCCCTCCTCACCACATGCTCTGCTCAGTTCATACTAGGTTCTAGCTTCATACATCTGGCAAGAAGGCTCTCGGGGACTAAATAAATCCAGCTATGAGCTGAAAAATGAGTGAAAGGTCACCCCAGGTAGAATGTAAAACATGTAAGATTGCTGAGTACAATAGGAATGTAGATTGTGTCGCCAGAGTTATTTATTTTCAAAGAGCATGGGGTCTTGGGGTCATCTCCACCATTTAGCCCAGCGATATCTTGGCATGCCTGGAATTCAGAATACTGTTTGATCAATCATCACCCCCCACCCCCCGCCCCTCATTGAAGGGCCTGTTTTTACTAGAGATAAAACTCTCTTTCCTCATCTTCAAAAAGAAGCTCAAAGTGTTTAAAAATATTTCCCTCTTTGACTTTTCTCCCTTTGTGTTTCCTGGGGTCGATGCAAAGTGAAGGAGAATTTGGAGACTTGGAGCTGAGAAGGGTAGAAGTGGGGACCTCTCTTCCTAAAGCTGGAGAGAGGTTCAGCAAAGCACACGTGTGGTCAGGAAGCTTAAAAATAAAGCTCATTTCTAAAGAAAAAACAACAACATTCATTAAGCTTTTAATAAGCTGCTTTTTTTTTCTTGAGGAACCATTGATTTACTTACCAAAAAAATGCTGCCAGCAGAGGGAACGGCAACACACTCTTCCAAAAGGATCCTTTGAGTAGAAGGAACACGTAAATTCCAAGAAAAGTTAGCTAGAAAGAACAGTTTATTCCCACTGGTTCCTTCTCATCACATGACGATTTATTTCCCCCAAATGCCCTTTATTTATTCATTTTAAGCCATCAGAGGTGTCTACATGTTGGGCAGGGCATAAAGAATTTTTCTTACCACAAAGACCCTTTTGGGACACCAAGCGGAGACCTCAGCTATCCTTTTAAATTCCCAGGATTCTGAGACCTCATGTCTGCAGAGATAAACAGGGGGGCAACAATGAGAAGGCAGAAGCCGGAGTAGTTAGGCTGTCGGCTTCTTCCCAAGAAAATCACTGTGCTGTTCCAGCAGGAGCCGCTTTGCCATCAATCCATAAGATGGAGCTGGGGTGTGCCAATTTCAGTCCTGAAACTAACACATATTCATTGTAAGCTACAATTATCCACAGTTTAGTCTGTTTATGAAACCGTTTTGTGGTTATTTATTAAAAATAAAATTTATGTGTGCTTACTGAAGCTATATTTTGGCAGGCAAAGGAGGTTGGCAGACATGTCTGTGTCAACAGCCAGGCTTCTAGCCACTCTTTATGTCGTCATATAAAAACTTGTCAAATAATATTTAGTTTTTAATCTTCAGTTGCAAACATAAGGGTAGTCATGAACATATTTGGTGAGGAGGTCTCCTTGAAATAAGAACCCAGGTGTTTGGATTTCAGTAAAAGTGATAATTATGTTTCTGGCTCCTTTAGAGGAGATCTGTTATTCTTTCTCTTTCATCAACTTCTATTACCTATTTTTTTGTCCAGGTTTCTCATGTTTTTAAGGAGTTTTTTTTCCCCCCAATGGTTTTTAAAAATATAAGCTATCTGTTTATCAATCAGTTCTAAAATTCAAAGACAAATATATTACTCATGATTAACGAGATATAATACTGCCAGTATAGTCATGGTACTCTTCTACTGGAGATCTTTTGAGTGTAAGTGGATTATTTATTTTCTGGAATTTTTAGTTATTTAGGTCAATCTACTTATTTTTTTAAATGCTATCTAAGAAGGAAGTTCTTTTTAAAGGGCTACAGTTATCAAATCAAGAATGTATAGTTCATCTTAATTAACTATGCTTTTTCAAATAAACCAACATGATGGAGGTTGTTACTAGGGATCCTGAATGGAAAGAAAAGTGTGATTAAGTAACAGACCTTGGAATTAGGGAAAAAGGATGTACTGTGAATAGGTAGAATATTCTTTCCTTTGAATTCACTCGCGCAAAGATTCAACAGAAGAAGAAATAAGGTCTTAGTATGAAATCATTCAAGAAGAAAACTTGAAAACTTTCCTGAAGGGAGTTTCTGAAACGTGATAAACAGAAATTGAGAAAAGACAGGCCAGTATACTTCTTGCTTCTTCCTTAAATACCTTGAGTATGAGTCACGGCTGAGGTTATGCATTAGTTTGCCACAAAAGAATTTCTGGTCCCAACTTTATAAGACAACTACCCTTTTTATATATCAATTGTCTCTGGTCTCTCCATCTTCTTCCTCCACTGGTGTTTGGCTTTAGTTCTTGTAGCAGAGCTGATGGAGTGTGCCCTTGTTGATAGAGACTTGCCCCTGCAGTTTAGTATTTGTTGTCAAGTTACATACTAGTAATTCAATTCTATGCACATTTTATTTACAGGAGTCTTTTGTGAGCAAAGTTCTGTGCCAGGTGTTATAGAGAATATCAAGTTGTCTAAGATAGAGCCGTTTGGTGTAAGAAGTTTATAAAAGTGATGAAATGTGTTATCTGCCAATGATCAGCATCCCACAGTCTATAGGAATTTGGATGCTCTAAACAGGATGAAAATTTGTGTTGGATCCTCCAAGGCAAAAGTCCTGAAGCCTGCAGGAGTTTGTTGTATTTGAAGACAGAGACTCAGCATGAGTGGAACAAGAGAATGGAAAAAGAGAAATCTGTCTGGATCAGTAGGGCCCTCAAAATACTATTGCAGGATCACAAGCAGGGAAGTAAAAGGATGCTGTAAATTATGTTTCTGAGGATACACTCTGACACAGAGTTGAACAGGAAGTTTGTTTATTAAGGAGAATTTGAGGAGTCACATCTATAGAGGAAGGGAAAGGAAGAAAGGTTGGGTAGAGAGAGAAGGTAATTTGGAGTTTGGGCTCCATGACAGCCTTGGCTGACCTTATGGGGAGTAGCAATTATTCAGAGTGGTCCCAGTGATGCTGAGATGGTTGGTATTTGGACATTCACATTGAACCATCTTTGGATATGGGCTTCCTCAGGATGCATGTGACCCGGAAAGGCAGTTCTTTCCCCAGACAAGGTAACCCTGAAGGGGCCAACATCATTCCCAAGCTCTGTACAAGTCCTTCATTGAAGCAGAGTCTGAGTGATGCATCTCAGTATCCACCACAATAACTTTATTTGCATTAAAAAAACCATGCTGGAAATTTTTAGAGAATGGATTAGAGAAGTAAAAGAGTAGGAGTTGGAAACCAACTAGGTGCTCCTGGAATTAATCAATGGAAGATGATGATAGTTGAACTATATGAGGACTGTAGAGTGGGAAAGAAGTAAAAATAGAGTCAAAATATATTTTTGACATAGGTACTACAGGAATAGGATATGGATTGGATGAAGGAAGCAAGGGAGAGAAAGATACCAAGGATGAATCTCAGAGTTTTGGCCTGAATAAGTGAGACATGGGAGTACCACGTACAGAGGAGGGGGTGCTCAAAGAGGAGAATTGTGAGTCAGGACTTCAGTGGGTTTAAAAGAGTTTTTCTCCGGACATGTTAAGTTTGATATGTGAATGATTCAATCAAGTTGAGACAAATTAGTGCAATTTTATGGAGACAAATGTATTGATTTTTCTCTTTATGGGTTTTCAAAGATTATTAGAAAGTCTTTTCCCCCAAGATTATGAAAATATTTTGCTATGCATTTTCCTAGTATTCTTAGTTTCATTTTTAAAAACATTTTGATTTCTGATTCAATTGGAATATTTTTAAGAAAAAGAAGTAGTGATTCAATTTTTACCTTGTTTTCCAAATGACTAGTCCATTGTTCCAAAACCAATTATTTACTAATCCATTTTTCCTCCATTGAATTTTGTTAAATTACCATATTCTTTTCATTGTTGAGTCCTTTCCTGCCTTAGTGCCATGCTGTTTTATTTACTATCCCTTAGCAATACATTTTAGTGTCTAATAGCATGAGACTACAATAGCACTGAGTCTCTATGTGACAAACTTTATTCAGAAATTCATTTATTATCCTCACTTTAGTGTTCCCCCAGCCTTTTCCCACCCTTTGGCCATGGTCAAACCCTCATCACTGCCAGTTCTCAGGCTGCAAGTCTATTTATTTCAGTCACCAAAATCTCAAAATAAATCTGGTTCCCCAGCCAGACTGGCAAAATGGAAGTTTGACTGTTTTGTTTGCATCAATGTCCAAATTGGCTTGGCTGCCTGGTAATCTGAGGGTAGCTCACCAACATTGCAATCCGTTTGTGGGTAATGTAAGGTAAACAGTATCTTGAGATGCCTGAAAAGAAGGGTTGGCTATTATAATGTCATTGCCAATTGACATGACACATTTAATTGAGTTCTGTGTAAGTAACAGACTTTTGTGTCAGTTTCATGTTTTGTTTCACTCTGTCTTTCTGGTAGTCTTCAAATAAATCTGGAGTTGAGAGTTATTTTTCCACTGGCTGTTTAATGACATTGGCTATCTTTATTCATTTCATCAACTCAAATTATTGCTCCAGTTCTACAGAACAGGTTTTTGCATGCTCTTTTTCTTCTTAAATTTATTTTCTTGCATACAAGAAGGCTTCTATCAGCATGAAGACCCTGGGATTTTTGATGACTGGTGGCCTATAAAATTAAAAGAACTAAAAAATAAGATAGAAAGTGCCTTTGTAGACAGCATCTATCCTTCTTCCTGTTCACAAATGGAGAGGGGTGTAGGGTGAGATTCTTACACAGTAGTCTCCCCATAACCACATTTTTACTTTCTGCAGTTTCAGTAACCCAGGATCAACAACAGTCCAAAAATACCAGATAAAAAATTCTACTAATAAACCTTCATAAGTGTTAATCTGTGTGTTGTTTTAAGTCATGTGATGAAATCTCATGTGGACTGTGGGGTAAATTATCCTTTTCCCCACCTATTAGTCACTTAATAGCTGTCTCAGTTACTAAATCAGTTATTAAGCCCTAAAGTACATACTTCCTTTCAGTGAAAACATGAGTATAGTACAATAAATATTTTGAGAGAGACCATGTTCACATAACTTTTATTACAGTGTATTGTTGTACTTGTACTATTTTATTAAGAGTTGCTAATCTCTTACTATGCCTAATTTATAAGTTAAATTTTATGATAAGTATGCACGTTTAGGAAAAAGAATATATATATGTGTGTATATATCTCCTATCTAATAAAAGAGTAATATGCAAATTAGGTGTTACTCCGTGAGAAATATGGCCGCCCCCCCCCCCCCATGGCCACAAGATTGCGATGCCCATAGCCACATCCTGTCTAATAAAAGAGTAATATGCAAATTAGGCATCACTCTGTCACAAAGATGGCCACCCCATAGCCACAAGATGATGGCACCCAGTCTGGCTCAGCCCTGCCACTGAAGCCAGGCAGGTAGCAGGGGAGGCAGGGGTCCCGAGGGGCAGAACAGGCAGTCAGAGGGGGCTGGGGGTTCCCTGCCCAGGCCAGAGGCCTTTGCCAGAGGCCTCAGGCATGGGCAAGGGTGGAGCCGGTGATCAAAGGGCTATGAGGGTGCCCTACCCAGGCATAAGGCCTGGGCCAGAGGCCTCAGGCCTGGGCAGGAGAAAGGCTGGAGATCGCAGAGGCCTAGGCTCTGCAGAGCCAGCGACCAGAGGGGCAGGGGTGGAGTCTGTGATACCAGGGGTCTGGGCACTGGTGGAGCCAGCAAAGCAGGGGCTGGGGGTCCCCTGGCCAGGCCTGGAGCCTTGGCTACAGGCTGCAGTGGGGCAGGGGTGGAGCCGGCGATCTTAGGGCCTGGGCAGGAGCAAAGCCGGTGATCACAGAAGCCTGGGCTCTGTGAAGCTGGCAATCAGAGGTTCTTGGGGGTCTTCTGCCCAGGCCTGCAGCCTCAGCCAGAGCTTACAGGTGTGGGCAGGGGTGGAGCTGGGACTGGAGGGGGCAGGGGTGAGCCGGTAATCAGAGTGAACTACAGAGGAAACACCTTTTCTTACTGCTCATTGGCTAAACTCCCTGTATGCCATTGGTAATATTCTTAGTAACTTGGGTAATAAGAATACCTAAAGGTGATCTAGAGTTTTTCCTCCACACTCCTGGAGGAAAAAATGAAGGTCCACTGCTAGAGGACTAAGAAAAATCATAACCTGCCCTATCCAGTTTGGCTCAGTGCATAATGCCTCAGCCTGCTTACTGCAGGATCTGGGTTTAATTCTGACCAAGGGCATGTACTTAGGTTGCAGGCTCCTCCCTGGCCGGGGCCCAGGTCAGGGCATATGCAGGAGGCAACCAATCAAAGTGTTCCTCTTACATTGATGATTCTCTCTGTTTTTCCCTTCTCTTCCACATTCTCTAAAAATCAATGGAAACATGTCCTGAGGTGATAAAAAAAAAAAAAAGGAATGCCATATCCTATGAAAGACACTTCTTGAAAATGCCTAAAGAAAGTCATTTTTTTATGGTGAAGGGACTGGAGTTCATGTTGATGAAAACACCTTGGTGGCTCTGGTGACTGGCAGTGGCTGCAGCAGCAGGGTGATGGGGCTAGTGGCTTCCCCTGATTAGCCTGGTCACTTCCCACAAAGGGAGGCCAGACTGCGGCTTAGGCCCGCTTCCGAAGGGAAGCAGGGAGCAAGCCTAAGCTGTCAGTAGGACACCTACCTCCTGAGGGCTCCCAATATGTGAGAGGGGGCAGGCTGGACTGAGGAACCCCACTCCTCCAGCGCACAAATTTTGGCCTCTAGTATATATCATATTTTCCTACCATCTAGTATATATCATATTTTCCTACCATCCTCAGTTTCAGAAATCCACTAGGAATCTTGGACTATGTCTCCCTGTGAACAAAGGGTGACAAGTATATATGCCTTTTCTCTACATTGATGAGTAAGAGTTTGTTAATTATAACCAAAGTTCCAAAGCTTAGGTAGTGTTTACTCCCTTAGTTAAATATAGGGCACTAGGACTTTTATCAGAGCAAAAATGGGGATGGTCTAAGAGCAGAGCTGGTGTGTTCCATTCAACTCCTGGTTCCATAGTGAACTCATGCAGGATAGTTAAGTTCCTCTTCTGTGAAAATAATTGAGAATAAACACTTACAGGATCAGTGTGAGTATAAAATAACACATGTGGGTATGTATTAGGTAGGATAAGAAGCTACAGAAATCCTGAGTAGTGTTGAGGTTAAATTTTTAGTCTTTCCTTGGCTTGGTGTTCATGTTAATTGAAGGCAAAATAAAAAATGCGGTTCATCTCATCTGATATGCTATAGATTGTAAGATACAACCTTATTTTATGTGCCACTGGGAGAAAATGCTCCCAGTTTTATCATCAAGTATAAGATAGCCTGATTTCTGAGGTGATAAAATCTGAAATGACTCTGTGTCTTAGAATGTATGAAATAGAGTAAGAAGATCTGTAGAATCTCTTAAGAAGGGATTTGGTTAGTACCAATCGGATCATAGAACTGAATTGGATTAATGGATCCCTAGAGCAATTGCCTTAGTGAATAGAAAATTGATTTATAATTGGCATATTTTACAGGAGTCATAAAGTGATAATCGTTTGGGCTCATTATAAATCCATGCCACCTGGCCCCAGCAGAGCCCGGAGCTTGTCCTCTTACTTAGCTTTTTGAGGACCCTGTTATATTAACCACAGGAGACATTTCTGGTGCTTTTCATACTCTCCAGGCTCATACCCTTGTGTCAATGTGTTGAGTCAATGATTTCTTCACTTGCACTTAGGTGTGAGCCACTGCAGTTTGTTAATCTTCATTATAACATGACTTTCCTTCAAATTTAATTAAAAATGTGTCTTTTCTTTTCCAAGATTATACCCGAGTTCTTTTCTCACCTTGTTTTGCGATTTTTGCTTTATTCTCCTCTCTCGATTTTCTCCACTAGGTTTTTCTATTTTACTTATTAGTGGGTTAACATTTTCCAAATTAAAAAAATTCCTTATAATCTATAATTTTTAGAGGCAATGTAGTCAAGTCGATAAAAACACTAGCTATAGAACCACATTCTATAAGTTTAACTCCCAGCTCATCTACTTACCAGCTGGATACATTGGGTAAAGTACTTCACACATCTGTTCTTCACTTGTTTTCATCTGAAAATCAGGGCATAATAGTTGTTTTGCCTCATAGAGTTGTTGAAGGATTGAGTTAATATACATAACACATTTAGAACATTGCCTTGGCACCAAGTAAGTACTGAATAAGTATCATCTATTATTCTTATTGGCTCTCAATTTACCAGTCTGTTTTCTCTCTTTTATTCTTATCTCACTATAACAGCACAGTATATATTTTTTAAACTACCACATTGACCTGACAATGTTTGTCACAGCTGATTCTGCTATATTTTCTTTCATGCAACTTTCTTTCATACCACTTATTCTGGATAAACTTAAAAGAGATCAAGGCCAATGGATATTAAAGTATACCTCCCAAGTCTACTTTAACTCATCTTCATCTCTGATATCTTAGGCTACATTTAAATGTTTCTTTCTACCCAGGATAGTTATATTTTTTACAACTTTTATAATGGTTGCAAATTTGATCCTTGTGTTTCTGTCAAGTCTCAACAATTATATTCATAGAAAATTGCATGAAGATATACAAACATATTCATGAGCAACCCCCACAAACTTTATATAAAAAGTATATATCTATTTTCTATAATTGTACTCACTATATTTTTCTTTTTAAAAATTGTTCAATAGAATTCTCACTATTTTCTCACTTGCTATGCCTAATGTTCTGCAGTGCTTTTTTTTGGGAAGGAAAGCTAAATGATTTGAGAACAACTCAGAACTCATAAACTCTGGAACAATATTATTATAACTGTCAACAAATTGCTGTGATTATAAAACATGTAAATGGCTTTATTTACTTAAGAGGCACTGCAAACCCTTGAAAGAATGATTAACTCCACAAAGAAGAAATAGAGCAGGAGGTGGCAAATTACAGGCTAGTTGCTCAATATGGCCCACTACTTGTTTTTGTAAATAAAGTTTTATTGGAATGCAGCCATATTAATTCATTTACCTATTGTCTATGGTTGCTTTTGCCTTACAGAAGCAGAATTTAATAGTCGTCACAGATACCATATGGCTCACAAAGCCTAAAGTACTTATTATCTGGCCCTTTACAGAAAAAGTTGGTAGATGCCTGACATAGAGTACCAAAGAAAACATGTCTTAGTTCTCTCAGCTATGGCCTTGGATTCATGACCTAAATATTTGTCTTTTTTTAGGAAATAGCTTAGTTTTTTTTTTTTCTTTTGTGTGTATGTATGTGTGTATGTGTGTGTGATGTAATGACAAAATAGAGAAGTTAAATTTTAGAAGTTAAATCTTGAAAACCTGAAGTTGTCTTATGAAGGGTAAGGAAACTAATGTATATCCTGAGGGTAGATGAGAGCCATCTCTTATGCCAAGACCTTGGGAGGGGAGGTTGAAACTTTGAGAAATTATTACCCTAGTTTATTATGTTGGTACCACCTGCGTTGACTGCTATTTAGGAAAAAATACTTTGTATTTGCTATGTTAAAAGTGATCTATTTTGTTCATCTTTGATTGTAGAACTGGCCCAGGTGAGAAAACAATTTCCATTCCCCTCCCCCCATGCAAAAACAACAGATATTATTATTTTATAAATTAGGGGCATGGTGCACAAAAATCTGCACTCAGGGAGGTTCCTTATCCCGGCCTGTGCCCTCTGGGACCCCTCAGGGTATGTCCACCTATTGGTGTGCCTGACCAACCTGGGTGAGGGGCTGATAGCTGTTTGCAGGCTGGCCAAGCCCCCCAGTGGGGAATCTCACCCCATAGGGGTGTGGCCAGCCTGGGTGAAGGGCTGAGGGCCATTTTTAGGCTGCCCACAGTTCCCATTGACCCAAGGTCCCAGCAAGGCTGGCTGGAAGCAGGTTTCTGGGGTTTATTTATCTTCTATAATTGAAACTTTGTTGCTTTGAGCAGAGGCCCAGCCAGCCTATGCAGGCAGTTTCCTCCATCACTGGTGCAATGGAAGCCTCCTGTTTACTATAGCTCCGTGGCTGCCGGCTGCCATGTTGGCTGGGTTAATTTGCATACAGCTTCTCTGATTGGCTGGTGGGCATAGCTTGGCCTGTGGGCATGGCTTAGGTGTCTCAATGTAATGGTTAATTTGAATATTACTCTTTTATTAGATTAGATTTGCTTAACATTCCCTGGAAAAGGCGTGAGTCATAATGTGCAATGATATGAGCTTTTATGATACAGTAAGCACAGTGTCTATCTTATTGTCCACTTTTAGAGATCCAGCTCATTCATTCATTCATTCATTCATTCAAAAGCCATTTACTTATTTGTTCCAGGCATCCCATCCCACATAATTGAGGTTCAATAATACAGCAAACAAACAAACAAAACAGGTCTTCTACCCATAGAGAGCCCATGATCTTGCAAATTACATAGCATTTTAGAAGTAGATAGGGATTATGAAGATAAGGCAATGGAGGAAGAATAAAGATGGTAAGGCCAATATCACAGAGAAGATGACTTTTTTTTTCAAAGACTTGAAGAAAGTGATAAAGTGAGTCATCTATTTCAGTAAGTACAGAGGCCTTAAAGTAAGAGCACAGCTGGACTACTCTAAGAACAGCAAGAGACAAACCTGGCTGGGGCAAGACTGTTGAAGGGGATAATAGTGGTCAATATATCAGTCGAGTCATGTAGTACAGGTTAGATCATGTGGGGCTGTAAGGACTCTGGACTTTCAAGTAGATGAGATGAGAAGACATCGTAGAGTTATGAGCAGAGAAATGTCATATTATGCTATACTAGTCTCTCCTTATTCATGAGAAATACCTTCCATGATCCCCAGGGCATGCCTAAAACCACAAATAAAACTGAATCCTACATATACTATGTCTTTTTCCTATACATAGTGGAGCAAACATGGGTTTATAGTTGTTCATATGGAAAATAATACAATAATAAATAATAGTACAAGAATTAATTATGTTTTGCACACTCACAATTATAAACATATCTTACCCTACCCTGCATGTATATACCTATGATAAATTTTAACTTGTAAATTAGGCACAGTAAGATATCAATAACAGCAACTATTAATAAAATAGAACAAGTATAATAATACTAGAAGCCTGGTGCACAAAATTTGTGCACAAGGGTGGGGTGTCCCTCAGCCTGGCTTGCACTCTCTCCAATCTGGGACCCCTTGGGGGATGTCCAACCCTCTCACAATCCAGGACTGCTGGCTCCTAATTGCTCACTTGCCTGCCTGCCTGATTGCCCATAACCACTCCCCCTCTGGCCTGATCACCCCCAACTGCCCTCCCCTGCTGGCCCAGTCACCCCTAACTGCCCTCCCTTGTCAGCCTGGTCACCCTTAACTGCCCTCCCCTGCAGGCCTGATTTCCCACAACTGCCTTCTCCTGCCGGCCATCTTGTGTTCACTTGGGGTTGGCCATCTTGGATGTTGGTCAATTTGCATATTATCACTTTATTATATAGGATATTGTAATAAAACTTATGTGAATAACTTTGAGAGGACAGGTCTCTCAATATCTTATTATGCTGTATTTATACATCTTGTTGTGATAATGTAAGATGATACAGTGCCTATGTGATGACAGTAAGTGAGGTCCTCATAACGGTATGCAATTTGAAACTTATGCCTTTTTTATTTCTGGAATTTCTTAGTAACTATTTGGACCATGGTAACTGCAATTACAGAACGTGACATTGCAGGTACAAGGGTACTGCTGTACATGTTTTTAAAAGATTACTCTGACTCCTTGAATGAAAGGTGGGTGATGATATTGAGAAACTGTCCCAATAGTCTGAGTGAGAGTATATGTGGGTTGGCTGTGTGATATCTGTGAGTAGTAGTGAGATTTGGGGGGATATTTTGAGGACAGCATCAATAGGATTACTAATGGATTGGATTTGAGATGTGAGAGAAAAAAAAGAAAAAGAAGGAAGATTTGAAAGTTTTGGATTTTACCAGAAATGGGAAGACAGTAGTTAGAGCAGTTGGCTGAGGAAGAAGAGAAGTTCAATTTAGGTCACACTGAATTTTCAATGACTATTAAAACAGTGGATATGATGAGTATGCATTTGAATATACCAGCTTGGAGTTGCCAAGTGACCTGTGCCACAAATATAAGTACATTAGAGATGATCAGGAGAGAAGGCATTGAGTGAAGAATGAGAAGAAAATCGGAGTAAGGACTGAAAACTAGGGAATTTCAGTGTGTAGAGGCCAGGTTGATGACAATGGAGACAGAGAAGGAGGGACTGGTCAGGTGGCAGGAACACGGGAGCCAAGGAAAGGACGGTCCAGTAGGGAAGAAAAAGCATGTTAAGTACAGCTGACAGGTCAAGCGAGCGGAAGACGTCAGAGTTGACCTTTATAGGAACACTTTGTTGGAGTGGTGGGAGTGAAAGTCTAATAAGTGGATTTAAGAGAAAATGGGGAATGAATAGTTGTAGTATACAAGTATATGTAACTTTGTGTAGGGATTTCACTATAAATAGGGAAGATA